>SJYC01057602.1:0-11005 GCA_006408675.1 Madoqua kirkii
TTTTTTTTTTTTTTAACATCAGAGACTATCCACTCATCTAACTCTTTCTCAGATATTCCCACATTAGGAAATGTGAATTTCCTAAATAAGAAAACACTAAGAATAAAATATTTTCTCCATGCATTAACTTTTATTACTCTGACCCAGTATCCTATGAAAGGTTTTTGTTTTTTGTTTTTGTTTTTGTTTTTTTTTTGGTATCATCTTATTTCCTGAATTAATCAGGAAAACCTAAGATGAGTGATAACATATTACAAATGAAGTAGCAAAGACTCAACACCATGGGAGCTTATTTCTCAGACTGCAGTTCGTTTGGTGCTTCTGGGCTGCTTTTCTTCAACCTTAGACCAGGGATGCTTCATCTTAGTGTTACAACTCTTGATTTATTTTGTTTTCTAGATAGTCTCAGGAAGAAGAAGAACAGAGTAGAGCATTGTACAAGATATCTAGAAGGAGAAGCCAAGCCATTTGCATGTTTGTTCACGTTTTATTGGTATAGGTCAACCAAAAAGTTGACGTAAATGCACGGAGAAATTGAAAAGAAAATCTTTCAGAGTGTGAGTACAGGAAACAGAAATATCATAGTACAGATAGGACACTGTCACTGCCATTTCTCCAGAGAAATAAACTCATTTGAAGAATAGAGAGCAACTAAATTTTCAATGTTTGTATATGGATTTCTTTGGAAGGAATGATGCTAAAGCTGAAACTCCAGTACTTTGGCCACCTCATGCAAAGTGTTGACTCACTGGAAAAGACTCTCATGCTGGGAGGGATTGGGGGCAGGAGAAGGGGATGAGAGAGGATGAGATGGCTAGATGGCATCACTGACTTGATGAATGTGAATCTGAGTGAATTCCAGGAGTTGGTGATGGACAGGAAGGCCTGAGGTGCTGTGATTTATGGGATCACAAAGAGTTGGACATGACTGAGTGACTGAATTAAACTGAACTGAACTAATAGGCTATATGATAAATTTCAGAATATCATAAATAGAGTTGAGACCATGTTTCAGGTGCATCATGTGTTTCTGGTCATTCCAAATACAATTTAGAAAATAAGTAAGTATTGAGAGCAAGCTGCCACCTCTTCTTAATATCCTCTGCATCTATTAGGTCCATACTATTTCTGTCCTTTATAGAGCTTGTTTTTGCATGAAATGTTCCCTTGGTATCTCTAATTTTCTTGAAGAGATCTCTAGTCTTTCCAATTCCATTGTTCCCCTCTATTTCTTTGCATCGATCACTGAGGAGGGCTTTCTTATCTCTTTGCTATTCTTTGGAAGTCTGCATTCATATGGGCATATTTTTCCTTTTCTCCTTTGCCTTTAACTTCTCTTGTTTTCTCAGCTGTTTGTAAGGACTCCTCAGACAACCATTTTGCCATTTTGTATTTGTTTCTCTTTTAGATGGTCTTGATCACTGCCTCCTGTACAATGTCATGAACTTCCATCCATAGTTCTTCAGGCACTCTGTCTATCATATCCAGTCCCTCCAACCTATTTCTCACTTCTACTGTATAATTATAAGGGATGTGATTTTGGTCATACCTTAATGATGTAGTGGTATTTTCCACTTTATTCAATTTAAGTTTGAATTATCTAATAAAGAGTTCATGATGTGAGCAACAGTCAGCTCCTGGTCTTGTTTTTGCTTACTGTATAGAGCTTTTCCATCTTTGACTACAAAGAATATAACCAATCTGATTTCAGTATTGACCGTCTGGTGATTATAGCAGATTGAATAATGTAGATTAAAAGGCAACACATAGCAGACTGAATAATGCAGAAGAACAAATAAGTTTTCTAGAAGACAAAATATGGAAATCACACAATGAGAACCACAGACAGAACACCAAATGACAAACAAGAAAAACAGTATGAGACCTATGGAATAATACTATATAAAGCATGCCAATCTATGCATAATATGGATCCCAGAAGAAAAAAGAGAAAAAGAAATTCAAAATTTTATTGCTAAAAAATTCCCAAATCTAAAGAAGGAAACTAATATCCATTTTCAGAAAGAACATAGTCCCAAATTAGAAGAACCAAACAAACATACACCAAGACATATCATAATTAAAATGGCAAAAGTTAAAGAGAAAAGTTTAAAGGCAGCAAGAGAGAAACAATTAATTACAAAGGAAAAGATGTGTGCTGGCAGGAATGGTAAGACATACTTAATGTCTTGAAAGGAAAAAGTCTGCAACCTAAAAGAAAAATGGCTGTCTGAGGAGGCCTTACAAATAGCTGTAAAAAGAAGAGAAGCAAAAAGCAAAGTAGAAAAGGAAAGATATAAGCATCTGAATGCAGAGTTCCAAAGAATAGCAAGGAAAGATAAGAAAGCTTTCCTCAGCAATCAAAGTAAAGAAATAGAGGAAAACAATAGAATGGGAAAGACTAGAGATCTATTAAAGAAAATTAGAGATACCAAGGGAATATTTCATGCAAATAGGGGCTTGACAAAGGACAGAAATGGTATGGACCTAGTAGAAGAAAAGATATTAAGAAGAGGTGGCAAGAATATACAAAAGAATTGTACAAAAAAGATCTTCATGACCCAGATATTCATGATGGTGTGATCACTCACACTCACCTAGAGCCAGGCATCCTGGAATGTAAAGTTAAGTGGACCTCAGGAAGCATCACTATGAACAAAGCTAGTGGAGGTGATGGAATTCCAGTGGAGCTATTTCAAATCCTGAAAGATGATGCTGTGAAAGTGCTACACTCAATATGCCAGCAAATTTGGAACACTCAGCAGTGCTACAGGAACAAAAAAGGTCAGTTTTCACTCCAATCCCAAAGTAAAGTCATGTCAAAGAACGCTCAAACTATCGCAAAATTGCACTCATCTCACACACTAGTAAAGCAATGCTTAAAATTCTCCAAGCCAGACTTCAGCAATACATGAACCATGAACTTCCTGATGTTCAAGCTGCCTTTAGAAAAGGCAGAGGAACCATGGATCAAATTGCCAATATCCACTGGATCATCGAAAAAGCAAAACAGTTCCAGGAGAACATCTATTTCTGCTTTATTGACTATGCCAAAGCCTTTGACAGTGTGGATCACAATAAACTGTGGAAAATTCTGAAAGAGATGGGAATAGCAGACCACTGGACCTGCCTCTTGAGAAATCTGTATGTAGGTCAGGAAGCAGCAGTTAGAACTGGACATGGAACAACAGACTGCTTCTAAATAGGAAAAGGAGTACATCAAGGCTGTATATTGTCACCCTGCTTATTTAACTTCTATGCAGAGTACATCATAAGAAACGCTGGGTTGGAGGAAGCACAAGCTGGAATCAAGATTGCCAGGAAAAATATCAATAACCTCAGATATGCAGATGACACCACCCTTAAGGCAGAAAGTGAAGAGGAACTAAAAAGCCTGCTGATGAAAGTGAAAGAGGAGAGTGAACAAGTTGGCTTAAAGCTCAACATTCAGAAAACTAAGGTTGATGGCATCTTGTCCCATCACTTCATAGCAAATAGATGGGGAAATAGTGGAAACATTGGCTGACTTTATTTTGGAGGGGCTCCAAAATCACAACTGAGTGACTGAACTAAACTGAAAATACTCTAGCCAACAAGATTAGGAGAGGTAAAAATTTGGAACAGAAGGAAAGGTAAAATTTTTCTTATAAAAGCAAAATCTACAAGAATATAGCAATACCAAACCTGCCCTAAAATAAATATCCAAGGGTAAAAGAAGCGAGAATCTATAGAAAAGAAAAATCATATCTGTAAAGTAAATCAGGTAAATAATCCAATAAAGAGATTATTCAAAATTTCTGTGAAAGGGATAATAACCACAATGAACAACAAAAGGAAAACCATTAAGATGTAAAAGAGCATATCAAAATTATAAAATATGAATAATGAGAGTAAGAAAATGCAGAATTTATTTTCGGAATGTGTTTTAGCCTATATGACTATCTGTCTAAAGCAAGTAGATATACTGGAAGGGGTTAAAATACTTGGAAAACAGGGTACCCACAGATCAAAAGCAGATGCAGAAAAAGCATTTGATAAAATCAACATCCACTCTCAGGCATGTTCACAACCATCCCGGCAGCAACGGCTGCTGACTGGCAGGCACACTTTGTCCTTTGGTACTGGCCATGGTGCCTCCTGCCACCTAGGAGTTATCAGTGATGTCCATAAAGTGGTCTTGGTAATGCTGGAAGTCACTGAGTGGTCACACCATGGGCTGGCCTTTAGTTGCCTCCATGAGCCTCAAAGTTTCTGCTTCTGTTTATTATTCCCAAACAGGCACATAACATGACTTTTTCCAATGGGAGTAGTGAGGCTAGAAAAGGTTTCTCCTTTGATAACTGCAGCATCTATTGTGTGTGTGTGTTATATATGCTGTCAAAAATGTTATATCTCAGCTTGTTTCTAGCGTGAGTGCTTAGCTGAGTGTTGGCCATGTCAAACACTGATATCCAGTTACCTGATATTCCAGAGAACAAGAACAAGGCTCTCAAATGGAGAGGCAAACCCCTGTTTATGCCCAGTAGAATCAGGAAGATTGACCTGTGTACCTAATACTAATCATACATAAGTATATAGGTCTGTCTGTCCCTTTAGAACTGAGGTGGAGGGCTCAGATTAACTGGGCTTTCCCGGTGGTTCGAGTGGCTTCCCTCAGATCTCAGTTGGGAAGAATCTGTCTGCTATGGAGGAATGCAAGTTTGATTCCTGGATTAGGAAGATCCCCTGGAGGAGGAAATTGCAACTCAATCCAGTATTCTTGCTGGCAGAATCCCATGGGCAAAAGATCTTGGCAGGCTGCAGTCCATGGGGTCACAAGAGTCAGACACAACTTAGAGACTAAACCACCTGGTGCTTCCATCCCTGCGTTGGGAAGATGCCTTGAAGAAGGAAATGGCAACCCAATCCAGTGTTCTCTCTTGGAGAATCCCATGGACAGAGGAGCCTGGTGGGCTACCACACATGGAGTCACAAAGAGTTAGATGTGATGGAGTATGCAAGTGAATGAAATTGTAGTAAAATACATCTTCACTACAATTTGATTTTTCTTATTTTTTAAGTGGAAAGATGGTAAGTTTGATTTTTGACCCTTCTCTAATGAATAAATTGAATCACAGGATGGTTAAGTTATTGTTCAGTGGCTCACTTGTGTCTGACACTTTGCAACCCCATGGACTGCAGGACTCCAGGTTTCCCTGTCTTTCACCATATCTGGAGCTTGCTCAAATTCATGTTCATTGAGTCAGTGATACCATCCAACCATCTCATCCTCTGTTGGCCCCTTCTCCTCCTGCCTTCAACCTTTCCCAGCATCAGGGTCTTTTCAAATAAGTTGGCTCTTTTATCAGGTCAAAGTATTAGAGATCCAGCCTCAGCATCAGTCCTTCCAATAAATTTTCAGGATTGATTTCCTTTAGAATTTACTGGTGTGATCTCCTTGCTGTCAAAGGAACTTTCAAGAGTTTTCTCCAACACCGTCGTTCAAAAACACCAATTCTTCTGCGTTCAGCCTTTTTTATAGTCCCACTCTCACATCCATACATGACTTTTCAAAGAAGTTGGCTCTTTTATCAGGTCAAAGTATTAGAGATCCAGCCTCAGCATCAGTCCTTCCAATAAATTTTCAGGATTGATTTCCTTTAGAATTTACTGGTGTGATCTCCTTGCTGTCAAAGGAACTTTCAAGAGTTTTCTCCAACACCGTCGTTCAAAAACACCAATTCTTCTGCGTTCAGCCTTTTTTATAGTCCCACTCTCACATCCATACATGACTACCAAGAAAACCGTAGCTTTGACTAGATGAACCTTTATCAGCAAAGTAATGTCTCTGCTTTTTAATACTGTCTAGGTTTGTCATAGCTTTTCTTCCAAGGAGCAAGTATCTTTTAATTTCATGGCTACAGGCACCATCTTCAGTGATTTTAGAGCCCAAGAAAATAAAGTCTGTCACTGTTTCCATTATTTTTCCATCTATTTGCCATAAAGTGATGAGATTGAATGCAATGATATTCGATTTTGTTTGTTTGTTTGTTTGTTTGTTTGGATGTTGTTTTAAGCCAGCTTTTTCACTCTCCTCATTCATTTTCATCAAGAGGCTCTGCAGTTCCTCTTTGCTTTCTGCCATAAGGATGGAGTCATCTGCATATCTGAGGTTATTGATATTTCTCCCAGAAATCTTAATTCCAGCTTGTGCTCATCCAACCTGGATTTTGCATGATGTACTCTGCATATACGGAGAAGGCAATGGCACTCCACTCAAGTACTCTTGCCTGGAAAATCCCACGGATGGAGGAGCCTGGAAGGCTGCAGTCCATGGGGTGCTGAGAGTCAGACACGACTCAGTGACTTCTCTCTCACTTTTCACTTTTCACTTTTATGCATTGGAGAAGGAAATGGCAATCCACTCCAGTGTCCTTACCTGGAGAATCCCAGGGATGGATGACAATATATAGCCTTGACAGACTCCTTTCCCAATTTTAAACCAGTCCATTGCTCCATGTCTGATTCTAGTTGTTGCTTCTTGACCTGCATACAGGTTTCACAGAAAGCAGGTAAGGTAGTCTGGTATTCATATCTCTTTAAAAATTTTCCAGTTTGTTTTCATCCATACAGTCAAAGGTTTTAGTGTAGTCAATGAAGTAGATTTTTTCTGGAATTCTCTTGTTTTTTCTATGTTCCAGCAGATGTTGGAAATTTGATCTTTGGTTCATTTGCCTTTTCAAAATCCAGCCTGAACATCTGGAAGTTCTCAGTTCACTTACTGCTGAAGCCTGCCTTGGAGAATTTTGAGCATTACTTTGCTAGCACGTGAAATGAGGGCAATTGTTTGGTAGTTGGAGCATTCTTTGGCATTGCCATTCTTTGGAATCAGAATAAAACTGACCTTTTCTAATCCAGTGGCCACTGCTGAGTTTACCAATTTTCTGGCATATTGAATGCAGCACTTTTGATCACTAGCTTCTGTACAGCATCACACATCTCCATCCATAGTTCTTCAGGCACTGGCTATCACATCTAATACCTTTAATCTGTTTGTCACTTCCACTATATAATTGCAAGGATCTGATTTATCTCATCCCTGAATGACTTATTGTTTTTCCCCGCTGCTGCTGCTAAGTCACTTCAGTCGTGTCCAACTCTGTGCGACCGCATAGACAGCAGCCCACCAGGCTCCCCCGTTCCTGGGATTCTCCAGGCAAGAACACTGGAGTGGGTTGCCATTTCCTTCTCCAACGCATGAAAGTGAAAAGTAAAAGTGAAGTCACTCAGTCATGTCTGACTCTTAGCCACCGCATGGACTGCAGCTTACCAGACTCCTCCATCCATGGGATTCTCCAGGCAAGAGTACTGGAGTTAGGTGCCATTGCCTTCTCCAATTGGTTTCCCCTACTCTCTTCAATGGATTAAATCTCTTCAGTTTCAGTCTGAATTTGGCAATAAGGTATTTATGATCTGAGCCAGAGTTAGCTTCCCGTTTTGTTTTTGCTGACTGTATAGAACTTTTCCATCTTCAACTGAAAAGAGTATAATCAATTTGATTTCAGTATTGACCGTTTCTCCAGGCAAGAGTACTGGAGTTAGGTGCCATTGCCTTCTCCAATTGGTTTCCCCTACTCTCTTCAATGGATTAAATCTCTTCAGTTTCAGTCTGAATTTGGCAATAAGGTATTTATGATCTGAGCCAGAGTTAGCTTCCCGTTTTGTTTTTGCTGACTGTATAGAACTTTTCCATCTTCAACTGAAAAGAGTATAATCAATTTGATTTCAGTATTGACCGTCTGGTGATGTCCATGTGTACAGTTGTCTCTTGTGCTGTTGGAAGAGGGTGTTTGCTATGAACACTGCATTCTCTTGGCAAAACTCTGTTAATTTTGCCCTGCTTCATTTTGTACTCCAAGGCCAAACATGCCTGTTACTCCAGATATCTGTTGACTTCCTACTTTTAAGTATCTCCTCCAAAGTTACACAGCCAGTAGGAGGCCAGAATCTACGTTCATACCATTATTCTATAGCACCAAGCAAATGTTTTCCTAGTGTGAACATTTTAGGAAGGTGTGTGACTTAATGGAGAGAAAACTAAGTGATGAATTGGATAACTCATGATCTAACTTCAGTACTTTGGCCACCTCATGCAAAGAGTTGACTCATTGGAAAAGACTCTGATGCTGGGAGGTACTAGGGGCAGAAGCAGAAGGGAATGACCGAGGATGAGATGGCTGGATGGCATTATCGACTCGATGGACATGAGTTTGGGTAAACTCCAGGAGCTGGTGATGGACAGGGAGGCCTGGCATGCCGCAATTCATGGGGTCACAATGAGTCTGACACGACTTAGTGACTGAACTGAGCTGAACTGAACCTTAACATTTTATTAAGTACCTTTGTGATTTTATAAAACCAAACCACTTGTTCTAGTTAATTATTTGGATATCAATTCCTCTTATTATAGAATAAGGCATTTAGATTAGATTACCTTTAAGGTCACTTCTAAATTTATGATTTTGTGCATTTATGATATTAGGATCATTGAATACACAAGCACTGTCGACTCATATAATAGAATTAGGTAATAAGAAGACTGTCAGTTACAGCATTTATCAATATACAGTTTCTCCAGAGAATAGATTTGATTGTTAACAGGATAATCTTATAGTAATAAACAGCAATAAAATGCCTCTCTTTCCTTAGTATTGCTCAAAGTTATAATAACTTAAATGAATTAACCAGCTTTGGAAAGGTCACTTTTCCAATAAATGGCAAAATAAAAAAGGTTAATAAAATGATTCAGACTCATTTATTGTTACTTACAGGGGTGATTTTGTCTGACATCTTATATGTGCATAATTATAGCCAAAGCTCTAAAATTGTATAAAAAACTTTTTTTCTTCCAGTCAGCAGAGCAAAGATTATATCTAACTGCTGCATTTTCCTGTGTCTGAAAGCAACCTGTCTCGTAAATGTGCAACTGTTTTGGTTGGAAACAGTTGCTAGAGGTTTTCTGCCTAGAGATACATAATAGGTAGAGAGAATAAAAAATCTAGAGTGATTTCCACATTGGGAGGAAGAGTCCAGCTTGAGGCTGAGAGTGGGATGCTGAAAAGAGAAACCTATCACAGTCGGTAAAAAGAATCAAACACTGGCATAACTAATATCCAGACCAGAACAAAATTTATAGAATCTGATTCAAAGAAAGAGAAGTTGGTGTTACCTACTACCTCTTTCTTTTAGCTTGCTACCACCTGGATGTTTGCATTAGGGACTGACTCCACAACAAAATCTATATTAATACTATACTACTTTAAAGTATGCGTTGGGCTATGAAGAAAACTGAGCACCAAAGAATTGATGCTTTTGAACTGTGGTGTTTGAAAAGACTCTTGAGAGTCCCTTGTACTGCAAGGAGATCCAACCAGTCCATCCTAAAGGAGATCAGTCCTGAGTGTTCATTGGAAGGAATAATGCTAAAACTGAAACTCCAGTACTTTGGCCATCTCATGTGAAGAGGTGACTCATTGGAAAAGACTCTGATGCTGGGAAGGATTGGGGGCAGGAGGAGAAGGTGATGTTTGCATTAGGGACTGACTCCACAACAAAATCTATATTAATACTATACTACTTTAAAGTATGCATTGGGCTATGAAGAAAACTGAGCACCAAAGAATTGATGCTTTTGAACTGTGGTGTTTGAAAAGACTCTTGAGAGTCCCTTGTACTGCAAGGAGATCCAACCAGTCCATCCTAAAGGAGATCAGTCCTGAGTGTTCATTGGAAGGAATAATGCTAAAACTGAAACTCCAGTACTTTGGCCATCTCATGTGAAGAGGTGACTCATTGGAAAAGACTCTGATGCTGGGAAGGATTGGGGGCAGGAGGAGAAGGGGATGACAGAGGATGAGATGGCTGGATGGCATCACTGACTCGAATGATGCCATCATTCGAGTTTGGGTGAACTCTGGGAGTTGGTGATGGACAAGGAGGCCTGGCCTGCTGCAATTCTTGGAGTTGCAAGGATTTGGACGTGACTGAGCAACTGAACTGAACTGAACTGATCTAGAAGAAATATCCAACTCTAGCCTTCCTTAGTCATCTGGTTCCACAAAGGAAAGGAAAGGAAAAAAAAAAAAAATCAGCAGTACTTGCGTAGTTCACAGTTCAGAGCAACCTTACTTCCAGAAATTTATACTGAGAATATAGTTCTACTTATAAGGCAGAATTGGGCATTATTCAGTGTTATACTGTTAGTAATAGCAAAATGAGAAATAATGAGAATGCTTATTTGGGAAAATAGTAGAACGAACTGTGATATAGCCACACAATTGATTTATATTAAGCCATAAAAAAGAATGTCATGTCTTTGAACTGACATAATGCAGTTTCCATAACTTTTAAGCAAAAGAAAATTTTTTCAAGGAAAAAATGGTATATAGTATATTATCTTTTGCACAAAAGAAAAGGAAAGATAGGAATAGACACCATCTATTTGCTTATTTTTGCAAAAAAAAGAAAAGAAAAAGCCAATAACATAGGAAAATGATTACCAATTGGGTGTAAATGGGAACAGGTAAAAGGGTAAAGAATTCTTAACTATAATTTATTACTTGAACTGTATAAATGTTACATACACTAAAAATAAACTAAATTTTAAAAGATCAAAAAGAGCAAACCACAAAGTTAAATACAAAAAGAAATAAGTGACTGTGTTTATTAAATTGATAACATAACACAGAACAGCACCTAACAACACATAACAACACAGAAAAAGGAAAATTCAAACACCTTTGAAAACAGTGTCTTAACTAGGAGGATCAATTCTAAGAAGAAAGACTGTCTCTTATACACATCTTCCCTGATTGACTTATTGTTTTTCCCCGCTGCTGCTGCTAAGTCACTTCAGTCGTGTCCAACTCTGTGCGACCGCATAGACAGCAGCCCACCAGGCTCCCCCGTTCCTGGGATTCTCCAGGCAAGAACACTGGAGTGGGTTGCCATTTCCTTCTCCAACGCA
>SJYC01057604.1:0-27715 GCA_006408675.1 Madoqua kirkii
TCCAGACAGCCATTCTGATTTTTTGCATTTATATTTCATGGGGATGGTCTTGATCCCTGTCTCCTTGACAATGTCATGGACCTGCTTCCATAAGTCATCAGGCATCCTATCTATCAGATGTAGCCCCTTAAATATATTTTTCACTTCTACTGTATAGTCATAAGGGATTTTATTTAGTTCATACCTAAATGGTCTAGTGGTTTTCCCTACTTTCTTCATTTAGCCTTCATGGGGATGGTCTTGATCCCTGTCTCCTTGACAATGTCATGGACCTGCTTCCATAAGTCATCAGGCATCCTATCTATCAGATGTAGCCCCTTAAATATATTTTTCACTTCTACTGTATAGTCATAAGGGATTTTATTTAGTTCATACCTAAATGGTCTAGTGGTTTTCCCTACTTTCTTCATTTAGCCTGAATTTGACAATAAGGAGTTCATGAGCTGAGCCACAGTCAGCTCCTGGTCTTGTTTTTGCTGACTGTATAGAGCTTCTCCATCTTCGACTTCCCTGGTGGCTCAGAGGATAAAGTGTCTGCCTGCCATGCAGGAGACCCAGTTCCGATCCCTGGGTTGGGAAGTTCTGCTGAAGAAGGAAATGGCAACCCAGTCCAGTATTCTTGCCTGGAGAATCCCATGAACAGTGGAGCCTGGTGGGCTACAATCCACCCAGTCACAAAGAGTTGGACATGAATGAATGATTTCACACACACATAGAACTTCTACATTTTTGGCTGCAAAGAATATTATCAATCCTACTTCGGTGTTGACCATCTGGTGATGTCCATGTGTAGAGTCTTCTCTTGTGTTGTTAGAAGAGGGTGTTTGCTATGACCAGTGCATTTTCTTGGCAAAACTCTATTAGCCTTTGTCCTGCCCCATTCTGTATTCCAAGGCCAAATCATTCCTGTCACCCCAGGTGTTTCTGGACTTCCTACTTTTGTATTCCAGTCCTTATAATGAAAAGGAAATCTTTTGGGGGTGTTAGTTCTAAAAGGTCTTCATAGAACCGTTCAACTTCAGCTTCTTCAGTGTTACTGGTTGGGGCATAGACTTGGATTACTCATTATTGAATGGTTTGCCTTGGAAATGAACAGAGATCATTCTGTCGTTTTTGAGATTGCATCCAAGTACTGCATTTCAGACTTTTGTTGACCATGATGGCTACTCCATTTCTTCTAAGCGATTCCTGCCCACATCCGAGGTCATGGGCGGTGGCTGACAGAAGCCCATGAACAGTAGGATTAAGTTCAGTTCCAATTTAATAGGAACACAGGTTTGGGAATTGATTTTACTAAATTATCTCAACTTCAAGGTAGCATTTGGCTAGTCAGTCTCTCTTTAAAAGCAGCAATAGCTTTTGCAAAATGAGACTAACCTGCATCAGCACCATGGATGTTGACATTAGGTTCCCTCAAGCCACAAGAAAAGAGAAGAAAATTAGTGACTATCATTTAATAACTTAGAAGGCTGATTATGAATGCCATTACAACACCACAGAGTATAGATTAGACATGGGGTTAGGAGTATATTTTGAAGAATGGCTGCCACTCCTATAAGAATTAAAGATGACAAAATAAAGCAGTACTTTCTATTTATATTCTATGGTGCACCATAAAATTTACCCTCAGAGTAGTGGAATATAGAACAGCACAGGCTACATCAAATCATTCAAAAATGTGTGGGGACAATCAGTTCTTCATTTAAAATACTAAAAAACACAAGAATTTTATTCTCTGGATTCTCCACTCCTTCAGCTCAATTCTGGTCCAACCAACATTCCTCAGTGGATTTCAAATCCTCTTGGACTAGAGTAAGGAAACAGGAGTCATTTAATCTTGAGATACCCTGCTTATTTCCCATTTCTGCCCCTGACACTCACATACACAAGAGAACGACCTACAATTTCCCAGATGATGCTTCTGGGCCAGTTGATTACTACTTTTTCTTCGATACAGTTTCATCATTGAGTTTCTCTGCACATGTCAAATTTCCTCTCTGAAAATAGCCCCTCTGCTATTCAATACTGCCCACTCAATCATTTACTATTGATACTGACTTCTTACATTTATTATTATTATTGTTGTTATATCATTAGTATTATATGTTTTCTCTCATAAAGGACAATGTTCTTTGGAAAGGGGACTACCTCATATGTTGCAAATTTACCCTTAATTATTCTCATGTGAACATGTTAACATCAGCAGTATAATTTTTTTAATACAAAATATGGGCTATATGGATTTGAATGAGTTTGAATTTGTATTTCTTATTCTACTAGATTAAAAGTCTCTGGCCATTATCTGTGTGCTTGCATCAAGCACATTATTTCAGTGCATGAGTATAATGGTAATAACATGATAATAACGGTAATAACAATGATAACAGCAACACTATACAATACAACTTAAAGACAGGAAAGAAAGTGCAAGGTAGAAACACTCAAAGTTCACTTTCTGTTCAGTTCAGTTCAGTCGCTCAGTCATATCCGACTCTTTGCGACCCCATGAATAACAGAATGCCAGGTCTCCCTGTTCACCACCATCTCCTGGAGTTCACTCAGACTCACATCCATCGAGTCGGTGATGCCATCCAGCCATCTCATCCTCAGTCGTCTTCTTCTCCTCCTGCCCCTAATCCCTCCCAGCATCAGAGTCTTTTTCCAGTGAGTCAGATCTTTGCATGAGGTGGCCAAAGTACTGGAGTTTCAGCTTTAGCATCATTCCTTTCAAAGAAATCCCAGGGCTGATCTCCTTCAGAATGGACTGGTTGGAATTCCTCATAGTCCAAGGGGCTCTCAAGAGTCTTCTCCAACACCACAGTTCAAAAGCATCAATTCTTTGACTCTCAGCTTTCTTCACAGTCCAACTCTCACATCCATACATGACCACAGGCAAAACCATAGCCTTGACTAGACAGACCTTAGTCGACAAAGTAATGTCTCTGCTTTTGAATATACTATCTAGGTTGGTCATAACTTTTCTTCCAAGGAGTAAGCCTCTTCTAATTTCATGGCTGCAGTCACCATCTTTACTGATTTTAGAGCCCCCCAAAATAAAGTCTGACACTGTTTCCACTGTTTCCCCATCTATTTCCCATGAAGTGATGGGACCGGATGCCATGATCTTCGTTTTCTGAATGTTGAGCTTTAAGCCAACTTGTTCACTCTCCTCTTTCACTTTCATCAAGAGGCTTTTTAGCTCCTTTTCACTTTCTGCCATAAGGGTAGTGTCATCTGCATATCTGAGATTATTGATATTTCTCCCGGCAATCTTGATTCCAGCTTGTGTTTCTTCCAGTCCAGCGTTTCTCATGATGTTCTCTGCATATAAGTTAAATAAGCAGGGTGACAATATACAGCCTGACGTACTCCTTTTTCTATTTGGAACCAGTCTGTGGTTCCATGTCCAGTTCTAACTGTTGCTTCCTGTACTGCATACAGATTTCTCAAGAGGCAGGTCAGGTGGTCTTTTATTCCCGACTCTTTCAGAATTTTCCACAGTTTATTGTGATCCAGTCAAAGGCTTTGGCATAGTCAGTAAAGCAGAAATTGATGTCTTTTCTGGAAGTCTCTTGCTTTTTCCATGATCCAGCGGATGTTGGCCGTTTGATCTCTGGTTCCTCTGCCTTTTCTAAAACCAGCTTGAACATCAGGGAGTTCATGTTCACATATTGCTAAAGCCTCGCTTGGAGAATTTGGAGCATTACTTTATTAGCATGTGACATGAGTGCAATTGTGCAGTAGTTTGAGCATTCTTTGGCATTGCCTTTCTTTGAGATTGGAATGAAAATGGAACTTTCCCAGTCCTGTGGCCACTGCTGAGTTCTCCAAATTTGCTGGCATATTGAGTGCAGCACTTTCACAGCATCAGCTTTCAGAATTTGAAACAGCTCAACTGGAATGCCATCACCTCCAACTTTTTTGTTCATAGTGAAGCTCTCTAAGGCCCACTTGACTTCACATTTGAAGATGTCTGGCTCTAGAGTAGTGATCACATCATTATGATTATCTGGGTTGTGAAGATATTTTTTGTACAGTTCTTCAGTGTATTCTTGCCACCTCTTAATATCTTTCACTTCTGTTAAGTCTAGACCATTTCTATCTTTTATCAAGCCCATCTTTGCATGAAATGTTCCCTTGGTATCTCTTATTTTCATGAAGAGATCTCTAGTCTTTCCCATTCTGTTCTTTTCCTCTATTTCTTTGCATTGATCACTGAAGAAGGCTTTATTATCTCTTCTTGCTATTCTTTGGAACTCTGTATTCAGATGCTTATATCTTTCCTTTTCTCCTTTGTTTTTTAACTCTCTTCTTTTCACAGCTATTTGTAAGGCCTCCCCAGACAGCCATTTGGCTTTTTTGCATTTCTTTTCCATGGGGATGCTCTTGATCCCTGTCTCCTGTACAGTGTCATGAACCTTATTCCATAGTTCATCAGACACTCTATCTATCAGATCTAGGCCCTTAAATCTATTTCTCACTTCCACTGTATAGTTATAAGAGTTTTGATTTAGGTCATACCTGAATGGTCTAGCGGTTTTCCCTACTTTCTTCAATTTAAGTCTGAATTTGGTAATAAAAAGTTCATGAATGAGCCACAGCCAGCTCCTGGTCTTGTTTTTGTTGACTGTAAAGAGCTTCTCCATCTTTGGCTGCAAAGAATATAATCTATCTGATTTCAGTGTTGACCATCTTTTGATGTCCATGTGTAGAGTGTTCTCTTGTGTTGTTGGAAGTGGGTGTTGGCTATGACCAGTGCATTTTCTTGGCAAAACTCTATTAGTCTTTGCCCTGCTTCATTCCGCATTCCAAGGCCAAATTTGCCTGTTACTCCAGGTGTTTCTTGACTTCCTACTTCAGCCATCTTGTCCCCTATAATGAAAAGTTCACTTTTCTAGTAGTTAAAATTACTTGGGAAAGAGAAAGAAGTGTAGTAAAGTTAGACTCAGAGTTCTGAGAAAGACTGGTTTAAAAAAAAAGATATATATATATATATATTGATTTACAGTCCTAATAGTGTGAAATAATTTTTATGATCTTCGATTAGCCTACATCATGTACACTTGAAAGTGAAAGTTTGTCAGTCGTATCTAACTCTTTGTGACCCCATGGACTCTACAGTATGTGAAATTCCAGAATACTGGGGTGCAGAGCCTTTCCCTTCTCCAGGCAATTTTCCCAGCCCGGGGATAAAATCCAAGTCTCCCACATTGCAGAATAATTATTTTACCAGCTGAGCCACAAGGGAAGCCTGTTATATATTCTTAGTTTTTTTGTATTTGGAACACAAAGAAATACAACCTCTATATTTGTGTTTCATTAAACATGCATATGAGACACTAGAAATAAATACCTTTATAAACTTAATCTAGTTTTAGAAAAAGGTTAAAGATATTCAGAATTAATATAAATTCTTGGAGGAACTCATCCAAGCCCTGAAAAGTATTGTTAAAAAAGTAAACTGACAGATAAATATTCTCTTTAACCTAAAAGCTATTCATAGAGTACTAAATGAAAGAAAAATATTGAAGAGTGACTTCGTGGAATTAGATATTCTAGATTTCATTTATCTTTTTTCTTTTTAAATCTGCAATAAATTTAACCTGTCCATCACTTTAAATAAAATGCAAACAAGGAAAGTTTTAAAAGCCTGCACTTAAAAAACATAGATATTCTTCATAATTATTAGAACACAGCAAATTTTCCACTTTGGCTTGAATATGTTATCTTTAGCCTGAACTTTGGTGAATGCTGCCAAATGCATTCTCTACACATCTCTGGAATGAAGCAATGTTGCTAAATGTAAAGAACAATCTAAGAGACATACTATAGAATCACTTTGGGTGTGTACTTGCTCTTCCACTTCTTCTCCAGTCAAAGCCTGAACAAGAAGTAAATTTCACATTCATACATAAGTCAAGTAGAATTGAGTACAGTTTCTACCTTTGCTGTTACAGAGCTGCTTTTAGATGAGATCTGTGATCTTTGTCAGTGTGGTGTCCTTTATTCTGTTAAACAGAAAAATTTGCAAAAAAAAAAAAAGTCATTTAATTCTCATTAAATTGCCCTTAATCATTCAAATTCGAATATATAAAATTAAACTTCTAAGACTCAGTTAAGCAAAGATGAAATTTACACAGCACTTAATTTATTTTTAGCCTTCTTTGTGATAAACAAGACAGACTCCAACCTGATCAACTCTGCTCCAATACAAGTTATTGCTAACAGAATTGCAATGAGAAAGGTTGTGAGCACACTTTCTTTCAAGTTCGGCAGGAGAGACTATGAAGAGTAATTAATGTAAAAGGGTTCAATAGGGTTGTGACTTTGTTATCCTTATAAACTATCAATTAGGACAAGCTACTTTCTATATTTCTTTTTCAGTTCAATTCAGCTGCTTAGTCATGTCCAACTTTTTGCAACCCTATGGACTGCAGTATGCCAAGCCTCCCTGTCCATCAGGAATTCCCGAGTTTACTCAAACTTATATTGTAAAAGGGTTCAATAGGGTTGTGACTTTGTTATCCTTATAAACTATCAATTAGGACAAGCTACTTTCTATATTTCTTTTTCAGTTCAATTCAGCTGCTTAGTCATGTCCAACTTTTTGCAACCCTATGGACTGCAGTATGCCAAGCCTCCCTGTCCATCAGGAATTCCCAGAGTTTACTCAAACTTATATCCACTGAGTCAGTGATGCAATCCAACCATCTCATCCTCTGGTGCCGCCTTTTCCTCCTGCCCTCAATCTTTCCCAGCATCAGGGTCATTTCAAATGAGTCAGTTCTTCACATCAGGTGGCCAAAGTATTGGAGTTTCAGCTTCAGCATCAGTCTTTCCAACGAATATTCAGGACCAATTTCTTTAGAGGAACTGGTTGGATCTCCTTGCACTTCAAGAGACTCTCAAGAGTCTTTTCCAACACCACAGTTCAAAAGTATCATTCTTTGCCATGAATATCTGGGTCGTGAAGATCTTCTTTGTATAGTTCTTCTGTGTATCAACACACGGTTACCTGGGTATTACACAGGTTCAGTTTGGGGCATCAAAAATAATAGTAATAGTAATTATTCTAAAACTATAAATACTAATTGATTTAATTCTTGTTGGTCCTTTTTAAATCTCAAAAATCACATCAAAATACCTATTTACATTACTGTTATCAGTTCATTTCAGCTGCTCAGTCATGTCCAACTTTTTGCAACCCCATACACTACAGCATGCCAGGCCTCCCTGTCCATCACCAACTTCCAGAGTTTACCTAAACCCATGTCCATTGTGTCGGTGATGCCATCCAATCATGTCATCCTCTGTCATCCCTTTCTCCTCCTGCCCTCAATCTTTCCCAGGATTAGGATCTTTTCCAATGAGTCAACTCTTCACATGAGGTGTCCAAAGTACTGCAGTTTCAGCTTCAACATCAGTCCTTCCAATAAACACTCAGACTGATCTCCTTTAGGATAGATTGGTTGGATCTCCTTGCAATCCAAAGGATTCTCAAGAGTCTTCTCAAACACCACAGTTCAAAAGCATCAATTCTTTGGCATTCAGCTTTCTTCACAGTCCAGCTCTCACATCCATACATGACCACTGGAAAAGCCATAGCCTTGACTACATGGACCTTTGTTGGCAAAGTAATATCTCTGCTTTTTAGTATGCTATCTAGGTTGGTCAAAAATTCCAACTTCATAGCTTCCAAGGAGTAAGTGTCTCTAAATTTCATGGTTGCAACCACCATCTGCAGTAATTTTAAAGCCCCCCAAAAATAAAGTCTGACACTGTTCCCACTCTTTCCCCCATCTATTTGCATGAAGCGATGGGACCAGATGCCATGATCTCAGTTTTCTGAATGTTGAGGTTTAAGCCAACTTTTTCACTCTCCTCTTTCACTTTCATCAATAGACTCTTTAGTTGTTTGCTTTCTGCCATAAGGGTGGTGTCATCTGCATATCTGAGGTTACTGATACTTTTCCCAGTAATCTTGATTCCAGCTTGTGCTTCTCCCAGTCCAGCATTTCTCATGAGGTACTTTGCATATAAGTTAAATAAGCAGGGTGACAATATATAGCCTTGATGTACTCCTTTTCCTATTTGGAACCAGTCTGTTGTTCCATGTCCAGTTCTAACTGTTGCTTCCTCACCTGCATACAGGTTTCTCAAGAGGCAGGTCAGGTGGCCCGGTATTCTCATCTCTATCAGAATTTTCCACAGTTTCTTGTGATCCACACAGTCAAAGGCTTCAGAATAGTCAATAAAGTAGAAACAGATGCTTTTCTGGAACTGTCTTGCTTTTTTCATGATCCAGCAGATGTTGGCAATTTGATCTCTGGTTTCTCTGCCTTTTCTAAAACCAGCTTGAACATCAGGAAGTTCATGGTTCACATATTGCTGAAGCCTGGCTTGGAGAATTTTGAGCATTACTCTACTAGCATGTGAGATGAGTGCAACTGTGCAGTAGTTTGAGCATTCTTTGGCATTGCCTTTCTTTGAGATTGGAATGAAAACTGACCTTTTCCAGTCCTATGGCCACTGATGAGTTTTCCAAATTTGCCTCATCCAAGGTAAGGAGCAGCGGCAGCCGTGAAGAGATACCCCACGTCCAAGGTAAAGAGAAACCCAAGTAAATGGTAGATGTTGCAAGAGAGAATACACACTGAAACCATAACCACAGAAAACTAGCCAGTCTGATCACACCGCACACAGCCTTGTCTAACTCACTGAAACTAAGCCATGCCATGTGGGACCACCCAAGATGGGAGGGTCATGGTAGAGAGGTCTGACAGAATGTGGTCCGCTGGAAAAGGGAATGGCAAATCACTTCAGTATTCTTGCCTTTGAATCCCATGAACAGTATGAAAAGGCAAAATGATAGGATACTGAAAGGGGGACTCCACAGGTAAGTAGGTGTCCAATATGCTACTGGAGATCAGTGGAGAAATAACTCCAAAAGAATGAAAGCACCAGACCAAAGCAAAAGCAATACCCAGTTGTGGATGTGACTGGCGATAGAAGCAAAGTCCAAGGCTGTAACGAGCAATATTGCATAGGAACCTGGAATGTCAGGTCCATGTATCAAGGAAAATTGGATGTGGTCAAACCAGAGATGGCAAGAGTAAACATTGGCATTCTAGGAATTAGAGAACTAAAATGAACTGGAATGGGTGAATTTAACTTAGATGACCATTATATCTACTACTGTGGGCAGGAATCCCTTAGAAGAAATGAGGCAGCCATCATGGTCAACAAAAGAGTCTGAAATGAAGTAGTTAGAAATAACCTCAAAAACGACAGCATAATCTCTGTTCATTTCCAAGGCAAACCATTCAATATCACAGTAATTGAAGCCTATATCCCAACCAGTAATGCTGAAGAAGCTGAAGTAGAATGGTTCTATGAAGACCTTTTAGAAATAACATACAAAAAAGTTGTCCTTTTCATTATAGAAGACTGGAATGCAAAAGTAGAAAGTCAAGAAACACCTGGAGTAAAAGGCAAACTTGACCTTGGAATGTGGAATGAAACAGGCCAAAGGCTAATAGAGTTTTGCCAAGATAAAAGAACGCACTGGTCATAATAAACACTCTCTTCCAACAACTCAAAAGAAGACTCTACATATGGACTTCACAAGATGGTCAACACCAAAATCAGATTGATTATATTCTTTGCAGCCAAAGATGGAGAAGCTCTATACAGTCAACAAAAATAAGACCAGGAGCTTACTGTGGCTCAGATCATGAACTCCTTATTGCCAAATTCAAACTTAAATTAAGGAAAGTGGGGAAAACAACTAGACCATTCACATATGACCTAAATCAAATCCCTTATGATTATACAGTGGAAATGAGAAATAGATTTAAGGGACTAGATCTGATAGACAGAGTGCCTGCTGAACTATGGAATGAGGTTTATGACATTGTACAGGAAACAAGGATCAAGACCATCCCCATGGAAAAGAAATACAAAAAAGCCAAATGGATGTCTGGGAAGTCCTTAAAAATCATCGTGAAAAGAAGAGAGGCAAAAAACAAAGGAGAAAAGGAAAGATATAAGCATCTGAATGCAGAGTTCCAAAGAATAGCAAGAAGAGATAAAAAAAGCCTTCCTCAGCAATCAATTCAAAGAAATAGAGGAAAACAACAGAATGGGAAAGACTAGAGATCTCTTCAAGAAAATTAGAGATATCTGGTGAGCCACAGTCCACAGGGTCGCAGAGAGTCAGACATGACTGAGCGACTTCACTTTCTACACATCCATTATTTTATTACACACATCATATTTAGACTCTAAGCTTATATGTAGCATGAGATATAATTTGAGTTGATTTCTTTTTTTTGCAATTGATATATGTAGGCTATTTTGATGAATTGCAGTTTTCCACTCTTTGATATCACTTACTTCTCAAACCATTATAGCATTTCAGTAAAAATAATTCTCCTTAAAAATGAACAGGGAAAATAGTTACTTGGATCACAATTGTGATTACAATGTGCATAGTTACTTTAAAAGAATAAGTCAAACATTTACAAATCTTTCATTCATATTTGAATGCCATTTGTAACATAATTAATGCCTTTTTACCCTTGGTTCTTTTTTATTGTATATCAAAAGCATTTCTCCTTTCATTTTTAGATAATTGATTTTCAACTTCTTACTTCATGCCTAAAGGAATCAAATATACTGTCTATATGAAAATGGGTGTCCAATGTCCCAAAGTTCATATAACAAGATCATATGTTAATCCTTATTTAAAAATATGGGGAAATTGTACCAGTACTTAAGTTTATACCTTAAAAAGGATGCCATACCTGAGAATTCTCTCTCATAATTATCCCCCTTGTACTGCATCACTTAAGATTGTTCTCTCTTTTGCACTCTAAATATAACTCATTAGCAACTAACAACTTATGCCTCCTCAATATCTCAACCTATTCATTTCTTCCCATACTTAGTATCTGTGACCCAGTCCCCAAATAACCATCACCCCTTTCCTGGACTATTGAAATAACCTCCTAAAGCAGTTATCAATATTCCCTCTAGCAACTGTCTTAATCCATTTTCCACAGTGAAGTCAGATTAATCACTCCAATAAATCAAATCTGATCTTGGCACACCTTTCCCACAAGAAATGGTATTTTTTGGCTCTTCCTTATTTCTGTAACCTCACCCAGCTCCACAGTTTCCTTTGCTCTCTTCCCTTTAGCCTCTCTAGTCTTCCTATAGTTTCTCATCTATCTCCATCTCATCACAGTTCATTTTTTTATGATACCACCTCTCTATGGAACGTTAATCCTTTCCTTATCATCAAATGAAATCTCAGGTCATTCATATTTTTCTCAGAGAAACATTTTTAGAACTCAATTAGCTCTCTCTTGCCTTAATATTAGCTTTCATAGAACTATGTTCTCTTTTTCAACTGAAATAGTGACATTGAAAGTGAAAGTGAAGTCGCTCAGTTGTGTCCGACTCTTTGCGACCCCATGGACTATAGCCCATCAGGCTCCTCCGTCCATGGGATTTTCCAGGCAAGAGTGCTGGCGTGGATTGTCATTGCCTTCTTCAAGGGATCTTCCTGATGTGCAAATATGTTATTACTCTCTGTCCTAACTTTAGGGCATACAGTACACGAAAGCTGGATTTTTTCAAGATACCCATACCCTAGAATAATCCAAGCCAAGTATAAAAAAGCTAGTATGTTACCGAATCCAAGCCCATGCAGATCACTGCACAACAGAACAATGCATTGAAAACTAAATTCTTAAATCAAGGAATAGTGACCATATTTGGAAAGCAAGCAGACTGAGAAGATGGTAGACTAGTATCCCTAAGAACCATCCTGCCTGAGGTAGAATTCAGGCTTCTTTTATACAAAAAAAAAAGGGGAGAGAGTAAAGTCAAATACCTCCTGGTTCCAGTCAACTTCTGAAAGTGATGTGTTAATTTCTCTCTGCCTATAGTCATTCAGAGCTTGGCTGAGTCGGGATGTTTCCTATGAGACAAGCGGGATTCAGGATTAGGAGCTCGTATACACCCGTGGCGGATTCATGTCAATGTATGGCAAAACCAATACAGTATTGTAAAGTAAAAATTTTAAAAAAAAATTTAGGTTAATACTTATACCTCAGTCAGTTAAGAATCAGCCTGCAATGTAGGAGTCTGCCTGTTATGCAGGAGATGTGATTTTGATCCCTGGATTGGGAAGATCCCCTGGAGAAAGAAACAGCAACACACTCCAATATTCTTGCCTGGGAATCCCATGGACAGAGGAGACTGGAGGTCTACAGTCCACCGGGTCGCAAGAGTTGGACACAACTTAGTGATTAAACCACCACCACAACTGGGAAGCAAAGTTCTCAGAGACTGGCCATTATATAAAATTTAAGTTTATAGGCAATATTCCTTTAGGGAATACATTGTAATATAACACAAAGTATTTTTTTTCTATTGCAAATATGTGGCAGGCATGTGATCTGCACTGTAGAAGTATAATTTTATTTAACACATAATAATTTTAAAAATTAAGTATTGATATTATTAATTTTTTATGAGGAACTAGAGGCAAAAGAAGGCAACTGAATTGTGGAGGCCACAGAGCTCATAAATGAGAGATTTGGGTTTTGAGCCAAAAATCTGTAGGACTTACTAGATGCCTGCTAAGAATCTATATGATACACTGCCTCACAGGATAGACAGTTACTGAACATGAGTAAATGAATAGTTGCCATACTCAGGACAACCTTGATGACATAAATAGGTATTTCTATTCATGTATTCAAAAATTGGATTTGAATAATTTATTCAATATATAGTTTAAGTCAAGCAATATCAAATATAGCCCCCACATTTAGTGATATTCATTTGGTGTCTTTACTGTGACATAACACAGACAAAGAGAATATAATTGTGTTTACATAAATTAGATTGAAACTTATGCAGTTTCTGTATGTAGGCTAAAAGCTGAAAACAAATATTTGAGTGTTTTCTTACAAAGTGAATAGTACTCATGTGTAGCGAAGCGTTTTGATGGAATTCTCTGAACATTGTTTATTCAGACAAAAATTAACTTAATAATCTAATAATTGAGTAATGAAAGGCAGATCAAGATTTATTCTGCTTAATCTGTTATTTTAGATCATGATATCTTTCTTTAAACAGAATGCATCTACCTTGTGATAAGCACTTAGGTGCTTTACATTTAAATATAAATAAAGCAAATGCTCTACTTTCTGTATGCTTGATCTATTGGGAGAAACAAAAGAGATAACAATGCAGACTGGTAAGTGTGTACACGGAAAGGAGTAATTTACCAGTAGAAAAACTTTAGGACCAACAAGACCCAACTGAGCATTGAAAAAGATTGTTTCCTTCCTTTGGAAAATCATAGTTGTAAACTTGCATTTTGGGGCTTAAGAGTGGCTTACTATGAGTAGTATAGGATGTGATTGATTAGATTTTGCAGAGGCGGACAAGATGGTTATGAAAATAGTGGGAAATGAAGCTAAACATGCTAGCACCAGCCAGATCATGAAGAGTCTTGACTTGTTAAGGAATGTCAAAGTTTTCCTAAATGTTAATGGACGTAAAACATGCAGCAGAAGACTAACAAATTCATATTGTCATTTAAACAAAATCATCTTTGGGGAAAGAGTAAAGATATAGGGATGATGAGGAAGTTTCCATACAGTAGAAATAGTAGTTAGAAGGCTATTTTGTTAAACCAAAATTTATGAGCACATACTAAGACTGTTGCATTAGATCTGAAAAAATGGAACAAGCAACCTAATATGGTGACTTATTGAAAATGGTTGAAGAAGAAGAGAAGTAGCGAAGATTAATCTTAGATTTTGAACTTTCACAATTGATGGGATGGGAATGTCTTATTTTTCTGTCTTATTGTCCCATGGAGACCATCTTGAATATTACAAGCTCCTCATTTAGGGAATGTTTATGCACGCTCTCTAGGGTAGATGATTTCATTTAAAATTTCAAAGTAAATAAAACATTAATCATGACATAGGGTATGAGCTTAATTTTCAGATAAGAACATCAGGAATGAAGTAATTTCTGAGTGTTACATGGCTAATAAATGTGTAAACTAAGAGGTAAATCTAGATCCATCACTCTCCGTGGAAATTAATCACTATTGATTGTCTAGTGTGTGAAAGATGAAAAGCATCAAACAATTAAGGAGATGACTATTCAGGCTGTTACAATAGGAAGCACTCTTGATATTAAGTATCATTTCAAAGAAGAGGAGGAAGGACTGGAGTCTATAGAGAAGCTAAACAAGGAACTTATCAGTGAGTCTTATGGGAGTGATAATGAATGATGAAGAGCAAAGCTTAACTGAAGGGTGAAGGCAGTTATTTTGCAGAATATGCCAGGTTAGAACGGTCCTTTTATTGGTTATTTTCCAGAACCCAAAAGGGTAGGGCAATTCTTGACTATTGCTGCTTTCCACAAACACCAAACTCAGATGAAGTTCAACACTGTCACTTCTTTTTAAATTAAAATTCTTTGTTAAAGTAAAATAACTATGCAGTGGGGATAATTTGGCAGTTCATGTTTAATAGAAGGTACTTTTTTTAGTCATGCCAATTATTAGAGTTACTTTATGTGACACAACAGTTATGTACATAATAGGTCATTTATTCCAAAATCCCCACCTTTTTTAGTTTCCCCTAAAAGACGCTTATTCCTTGGAAGGAAAATTATGATCAACCTAGATAGCATATTCAAAAGCAGAGACATTACTTTGCCTACAAAGGTCCATCTAGTCAAGGCTATGGTTTTTTCAGTGGTCATGTATATATGTAAAAGTTGAACTTGAAGAAAGCTGAGCACCGAATAATTGATGCTTTTGAACTGTGGTGCTGGAGAAGACTTTTGAGAGTCTCTTGGACTGCAAGGAGATCCAACCAGTCCGTTCTAAAAGAGCTCAGCCCTGGGTGTTCTTTGGAAGGACTGACGCTAAAGCTGAAACTCCAATACTTTGGCCACCTCATGTGAAGAGTTGACTCACTGGAAAAGACTCTGATGCTGGGAGCAATTTGAGGCAGAAGGAGAAAGGGACGACAGAGGATGAGATGGCTGGATGGCATCATCGACTCGATGGACGTGAGTCTGAGTGAACTCCGGGAGCTGGTGATAGGAGGCCTGGAGTGCTGTAATTCATAGGGTCGCAAAGAGTCAGACACGACTGAGCAACTGAACTGAACTCAGGCCTCAAAACTCTTTCCTGTTACTACTCAATGTTTCCATATTTATATTCTCTTGAAATTTAAGCTTCCAAAAACTCAAAATCTAATTTATTATTATTCCTTCTACAAATATCCATTCAAACATTAGTACTAGACAGAGGGGAAAAGAAGTAATTTGAGAGGAGTCTAGGCAAGATCTACTTGCTGGTCTTGGATAGTCTCTAAAGAGAGAGGCTGAAGTGGCTGTGGCTCATCCTGAAATGCAGACACATATTAGGGAGCTTCAGCAGCAGCTGACATTTTGGCTCATTAGCCCAAGACCAGGCCCCAGTAAACAGCCTGCAAATTATGGTACTGGGACACCTCAGGCCAAACAACTGACTAGATGGGACCACAGTCCTATCCATCAGTGAAGAGGCTGCCTAAAGATGAAAGAGCCTGCCACTGGCTCTAGGCTCACTCCTAGACCATGGCCCAGTCTACTAGAGGGCCAAGACACAGACCCACCCATCAGAGGACAGGCATGAGCCTTTCCCACCAAGAAGACAGAACAAACCACTAGACCAGCCTCATCCACCAAGGGGAAAGACACCAGAGAGAAAACTATGATCATGCAACACAGGCCAGACTCCACCCTGGGATCAGTGAGGCCTGGGGCCAGCCCGCTAGCAGGCCAATGCAACATTCAGAACATTCTCGATCCTATACCCAACTGTGTCTTAACCTCACTTTACCACAAACTATCTGAAAAATATTCTGAGATCCCTGGCCCTGAAGCCAGACTCTAGGAACTATCTCTTCTGCCTGTGGACTGGCTCTAAACTCAGATTTACCTTCATCTGTCAGTGAATGGGCAACAGCCCCAGAAGCTTCCAGACCCTGGGACTCTACCCACCAGTTAGCCAACACTAGCCCTGAGATCTCTCAAGGAGTCTTCAACCAGAATCCTTGTGGCCAGACTCTAATAAACAGGAGCCAGAAGCATCCACACAGGGCAGGGCCTAGCAACAGATCAGACTAGGAGCCTAACAAACTGCCGACATAGATAGCCCACCACCACAGCAGGACCTACACAGCACTGTGAGAGGGAACACTAGAATCTAGAGCTTGGGTGATGAAGGGATGTGTGCTGCTAGGACACATACATGTCTCCTAAAGAAGGCCACTTCTCCAAGGTTGAAAATGATAACTAAATTACTTTACCATGTACATAAAACTACAAATAGCAACTAAGCCAAAATGAAGTAACAGAAGGATATGTTTCAGATGAAGGAACAAGATAAAATCTCAGAAAAAGAACTAAGTGTAGCGGAGACAGGCATTCTACTTGAGAAAAAGTTAAGAATAATTATCATAAAGATGATGAAAGAACTCAGGAGGACAATGGGTGCACAGACAGAGGTTAGAAATTTTCAACAGAGTTAGAAAATATAAAGAGCAACCAGAGATGAAGAATAACTAAGATAAGATAAGTAAACTATCAAGTGAAGTTTTAGTTGAGTTCAATCAGGTGCTCAATTATATCTGACTCTTTGCAACTCCATGAACCACAGCATGCCAGGTCTCCCTGTCTATCACCCGGAATTTAACCAAACTCATGCCCATTGAGTCATTGATGCCATCCAACAGTCTCATCCTCTGTCATCCCATATTCCTCCTGTCCCCAATCGTTCCTAGCATCAAGGTCTTTTCAAATGAGTCAGCTCTTTGCATCAGGTGGACAAAATATTGGAGTTTCAGCTTTAGCATCAGTCCTTCTAATAAACACCCAGGACTCATTTCCTTTAGGATGAACTGGTTGGATCTCCTTGTTGAAATAGTTCAACTGGAATTCCATCACCTCCACTATCTTTGTTTGCAGTGATGCTTCCTAAGGCCCACTTGACTTTACATTCCAGCATGTCTGGGTCTAGGTGAGTGATCACACCACTGTGATTATCTGGGTCGTGAAGATCTTTTTTCCATAAGTGAAGTTTAAATAACATCAAAAATTAATGTATGTAATTCATCAACTAAACTGCAATCATTAAGATTTTAGTTCACAATACAAAATTAAGATTATTGATTATAATAGAGGCTGTAATTATACACTGATTTGAGCCCAACTTATTAGATTAAATACATAGGTTGGGTCAAACAAGAATTTAGGGTATATAAGGAAGCAGATCAATTACAGCCACTTAGTACATAGTGGGTCCTATAAGGCCCTTGTGATTATAGACCTAGGGTATTGGTCACTTGGTATTGTCTGGGTCTAGGTGAGTGATCACACCACTGTGATTATCTGGGTCGTGAAGATCTTTTTTCCATAAGTGAAGTTTAAATAACATCAAAAATTAATGTATGTAATTCATCAACTAAACTGCAATCATTAAGATTTTAGTTCACAATACAAAATTAAGATTATTGATTATAATAGAGGCTGTAATTATACACTGATTTGAGCCCAACTTATTAGATTAAATACATAGGTTGGGTCAAACAAGAATTTAGGGTATATAAGGAAGCAGATCAATTACAGCCACTTAGTACATAGTGGGTCCTATAAGGCCCTTGTGATTATAGACCTAGGGTATTGGTCACTTGGTATGTGAAGCAGGTATCTTCTATGAAAGACAAATAATCAAACTTGAGAAGTTACACTATTTCAGAAAATTGAATTAGTTTTTCAAAAAGTAATTTTTTAGAAATGGTGTTTTTCCCATTCTAAATCTGAAAATGTTTTAAATAGGATAAGTTTAATGCTTTCATCTTTTCATTATAATAACGTTTGTTATCCATTATAATTATCTGAATGCAACACTTTTAGCACAAGTCATCTTTACAAATCTTTCTGAAGCAAGGCTTCATGAAGGTAATTTTTCATTTTATGACTGTATTTTAAATATATTTTTCATAGAACGATTTCTAAACCATATCCTTACTTTTAAATGGTATACTCAATTCCTCATATGAGACATTTGTACAGCTAAGTTCATTTGCCCAGTTATGTCTTACTCTGTCATCCAATAGACTGCAGCACACCAGGCTTCCCTGTCCATCACTAACTCCCAGAGCTTGTTCAAATTCATGTACATTGAGCCTGTAATGCCATTCCAAGCATCTCATCCTCTGTAATCCCATTCTTTTCCTGTCCTCAATATTTTCTAGTATGAGTCTTTTCCAATGACTCACCGCTTCTCATCAAGTGTTGAAAGTATTGGAACTTCAGCATTAGTCCTTCCAAAGAATATTCAGGACTGATTTCCTTTATAATTGACTTATTTGATCTCTTTGCAGTCCAAGGGACTCGTAAGAGTCTTCACCAACACCACAGTTCAAAAGCATAAATTTTTCAGCACTTCGATTTCTTTATGGTCCAATTCTCACATCCATACATGACTACTGGAAAAACCATAGCTTTGACTACACAAACCTTTGTTGGAAAAGTAATGTCTCTGTTCTTCAACATGCTGTCTAAGTTTGTAATAGCTTTTCTTCCAAGGAACGAAGGACTTTTAATTTCATGGCTGCAGTCATCATCTGCAGTGATTTGGGGCCCAGAAAATAAAATTTGTTACTGCTTCCATTGTTTCCCATCTATTTGCCATGAAGTGATGGAACTGGATGCTAGGATCTTTGTTTTTTGAATATTGAGTTTTAAATCAGCTTTCTTACTCTCGTCTTTCACTTTCATCAAGAGACTCTTTAGTTCCGCTTCACTTTATGCCATAAGTGTCATCTACATATCTGAAGTTATTGATATTTCTCTCAGTAATCTTGATTCCAGCTTGGGCTTCATCCTTCCCAGCATTTCACATGATATACACTGCATATAAGTTAAATAAGCAAGGTGACAATAGAAAGTCTTGACACACTCCTTTTCCAATTTGGAACCAGCCCATTTCTTCTAACTGTTGCTTCTTGACCTGCATACACATTTCTTTGGAAGCAAGTAAGGCGGTTGGTATTCCCAACTTTTTAAAAATATTCCACAGTTTGTTTGCTGTGATGCACACAGTCAAAGGCCTTAGCATAGTCAGTTAAGCAGAAGTAGATGATTTTTGGAACTCTCTTGGTTTCTCTATGATCCAACGGAGGTTGGCAATTTGGTCTCTGGTTCCTCTGACTTTTCTAAATCCAGCTTGAACATCTGGAAACTCTCAGTTCATGTACTACTTAAGCCTAGTTGGAGAATTTTCAGTATTACTTTACTTGCATGTGAGATGAGTGCAATTGTGTGGTAGTCTGAGCATTCTTTGGCATTGCCTTTCTTAGGGATTGGAATTAAAACTGACCTATTCCAGTCCTGTGGCCACCGCTGAGTTTCCCACATTTGCTGGCATATTGAGTACAGCACTTTCACAGCATTATTTTTCAGGATTTGAAATAACTCAGCTGGAATTCCACCTTTGTTGGTTGTGATTCTTCCTAAGGTCCACTTGACTTCATATTCCAGGATATCTGGCTCTAGGTTAGTGATCACACCACCGTGGTTATCTGGGTCATTAAGTTTCTTTGTTTTGTATAGTTCTTCTGTGTACTTTTGCCACCTCTTCTTAATATCTTCTGCTTCTGTTAGGTACATACCATTTCTGTCCTAACTGTGCCCATCTTTGTACGAAATATTCCCTTGGTGCCTCTAGTTTTCTTGAAGAAATCTCTAGTCTTTCCCTTTATATTGTTTTCTTTATTTCTTTGTATTGTTCATTTAGCCAACTCATTGAAAGAGACCCAATGCTTGAAAAGATTGAAGACAGGAAAGGGGATGACAGAATATAAGACTATTGGATGGCATCACTGACTCAATGGGCATGAGTTTGAGCAAGTTCCAGGAGATGGTGAAGGATAAGAAGCCTGGCATGCTACAGCCCATACAGTCACAGAGACTTGGACATGACTGAGTGATGGAACAATAACCATTTCAATTATTACTAAATAAATATCATCTTACTTATGTTAAATAGATTGTTAAAATGCAGATAACTAATTTGTATCTTTTCTGACAGAATGGATAGTAATTCTGGGCCCTGAAATCTTAAATAAAATGATCATTTCACAGAACATCCATAAAGGTCTCCTATTATCTATATTGGCTAGTTTGTGGCACTGGAATCTTGACTAGTTGAGATGAAGATAAATATTGGTCTTTCTAGTACTTGGGTTTATTTTTCTTTAATTCATCCCTTCATTCAAGTGTTTTTTTTTTTTTTTAATTTGAATATATGTTATAGGTTAGGCATTCTGTTTGAGGTACTCAGTGCTGAAAAGACTAACATGGCTTCTTGGCTCTATGTGATCTTTATTTCATATCTTCATAGAAAGGAAACAGGTTATTTAAAATTGACAGGAAAGGCATTTTTGAAATACGTAACTACTGTTGAATTGTTGCTGTGAGGAATAGTAATATTCAGCTTCTGTCCAACTTTATTTTCCTTCATGACCCCAGCTCTTGGTCTTTTCCTCCTCTTCCCACAATTTTAATGACTGCAGTGTTACTGAGCTACTATGCAATATGAAAGAAGTGCCATTCCCTATATGAAGTGCTCAAAGCTTATATTTTAAACTCAAGAATATATTTTAGAGATATATTCTTTAAATACATACCTACCTCTCTGCTCAATTTCAATTTTACCTGTTTTCAGGGATGGTTTCTCTCTAATATGCATACTGTCTGCCCTGGATTTTGCTGTTTTAAGAACTTTTGGATACTTCCCCAACAGAGAAGAGCTTCTCAATCCTGAATTACAAGGAAAGCTTCTCATTGTAAAGGCTCTGTACAAATATACCTGCTCTTACAGAAGTTAGGAATTTGTTATTGTTCAACTATCTTATTCCCAATGCACTTAGGTTATAACAGAACACAAATTTATGAGAAAGAAATACAAATATGTATTTATAGATGAAAATTATATTGTTATTAAACCACAGGGGTCAAAATTTTTAATGATTATTTCAGTGTCAGAAAATGTTAATATTTTAAATATAAGAAGGAAATTTATCATCAGACATGGAAATGCTTTTTTTTTAACCAACTTATAATTAAATGTTGTAAATTACCCCTGAAATTACAAAACACACACACACACATAGAAAAGAGCCCCATATGTATGTTCAAGTGAGGTCACCTATCCCCATTTGAGGCTCCAGTCCCTCACACTCCTCTAGAACACTTTCTTATGTGTTTAGACAATAAATCATATCCTGAGTAACTACTGAGTCTCAGGCACTTCCAAATGATAGGAATACAATAGTGTATATCATCTCTTTCCCCATGAAGTTACTATTTTGGGAGGTCAGAACAGAAAGTGTATAAATATTAAAGATTATTTCAGACAGAAAAAAAAACATAATAAAGAAAATTAGAGGTGAGGGACTCCCTGTGAAGGTGACATATGAAGTAAGAATTAAATGATAAGTAGAAAGATGCATATGAATATCACACAGAAGAATATTTCGAGTTTGATAATTTTAAAGAGAAAACTCTGGAGGAAGAAAATTGAGATAAGGTAAGCCAGTGTGGCTGAAATTAAATAACTGAGAGGTAGGTGGCTGAAACTTAGAAAAGACAGAGACACAATCTGTGGGCATCTACAAATAAAACAATGATAAACCATGATGTCCTAGTTGGAGTGAAAAATTACCTCTTAAATTAACATATGATCTGGCAATTCCATTCCTGGGCATATATCCATACAAAACTATATTTTAAAAAGATATATGCACCTTTCACTTTCTTTAAGAAAGTGAAAGAGGGGAGTGGAAAAAACTGGCTTAAAACTCAACATTCAAAAAACAAAGATCATGGCATTCTGTCTCATCACTTCTTGGCAAATAGTTGAGGGAAAAGATTAAGTGTTAAGTTAATCAAAATTTAAGTGATAGACTTAATTTTCTTGGGCTCCCAAAATCACTGCAGATGGTAACTGTAGCCACGAAATTAAAAGATGCTTGCTTCTGAGAAGAAGAGCTATGACAAGCCTAGACAGCATATTAAAAGCAGAGACATTACTTTGCTAACAAATGTCCATCTTAGTCAAAGCTATGTTTTTTTCAGTAGTCATGTATGGATGTAAAATTTGGACCACAAGAAAGCTGAGCACAGAAGAAGTGATGCTTTTAATGCTTTTGAACTATGGTATTGGAGAAGACTCTTGAGAGTCCGTTGGACTGCAAGGAGATCAAACCAGTCCATCCTAAAGGAAATCAGTCTTGAATATTCATTGGAAGGACTGATGCTGAAGCTATATGTGTACACATAGTATGCACGTTGAAAATCCAGTGTGCATTTGGGATTACCCTCAAAGGAGTTGTTCTTCTGAAAACTCCACGCAAGCCAGTTATGGCTAAAGAGCTAATGCCACTTACAATCACAGTCACTGAGCTATGTGGAAACACCAGCCAAGTGTTTCCACAAAGTACTGCCAGTGCCCAGGTTCTCAACCAAAATAGGAGAGGAGCTGGGTCACTGCTCCACTGTTCATGTTGTTTAAGTACTCACCCAATTCCTAAGCACTCCTCTTCCAAAGTCTTAGTAGCCAGGCTCAACTAGACTTCTGTGAGCTCCCTTAGAATGCAGTGGGAAGAGAGAGAGCCTCACACTTGGGACCATTTATAGCTCTCAATGTTTCTTTCAAGGACCACAGTAGGCCTGGTGTGAGTTCTACTTAGCCATTATCCTTGCTTTTCCAGTATGGATGCATTTATGAAATGGCTGGCAAAACAGAATCATGGTGAGACACTGATGGAATTTTAACCTTAATAAGCATGGTTTACCTGTAGACTATTATTGATTTAGCAATCACTTTGACTATTGCAGGCTAAATATACACAACTGAAATTTTTAATCAAAGAATTTTTTTAACCCCTGCAAAGGGAAAGTCTGTTAACTTCTAAAAATTGGAAGAATTAGAAAGAACCTCAAATTGCAGGCTATAAAGAGGTGTTTTGGTCACTCAGGCACTAAGCAACTTCAGAAAAGTATTGAATTTTGCAACAGCTGGTAACTTTACAAAAAATGTATTTTGATCCTTTCCTTGCCTGATTATGGTTGGAACTGAAGACAGTAAGTGCTTTGCCAAGCTTACAAAAGGATACATTGAGGAAAGAAGTCAGATCTCCTAATACCCAGGGTTTCTGGTTTTTTGTTTTTTTTTTTTTCTTCCAATCTTCAATAATCTTTTACAGAGTTCTTTCCTGTATCACACCCTTACAGCTAAAGTTAGATGTGTGAAATGCTTATGGTATTTTGAGCTATATAAACACTGAATTAACTTTTTAAGCAAATGAAATGTTTAGTTACAAAACTCTTTACATATTCTGCTACACAGATGAGTGTCAAATAAGTTACATAGACACAAATGTTTATTAATCTCATTTAAATTATAATCAAACTGCCTGCAAATGTGTCTATCTGGCTGGAAAACTCATGACATTTCCTTGAAAATATTCATGTTGCCCTAAGTATTTGCCACCTTTCACTGTAATGTACAATCTGCATTGCTAATTTGTTCACATATGATTTTCAGAAGATAACTATCCAAATCACTATATGTTTTTAAGTAAATTTTTACATATATATATAGTTTTATTTTTAATTATAATTTCTTTGTGATTATTTTTGAAAATAAATAACATCAGTGATAAATTAATTGGATATTTCTACTAGATTTCTAAATTTGTGATTGGTTTATAGCATCTCTGTATTTATTTAAAAATGTTTCTTATGTATTAATCTTTCTTCTAATTCTCTTCTCAGTGCCTTGCACACAAAGACTTTTCCCATGTTAAAAGAATATGGGGACATTTTTTCCCCCAACAATTTCTGGGAAGTTTTAATTTTTTTTTCTTGTATTTAAAAGTGTAATGGAGTGATGTTAACATAAGTATTCCAATGTTTCTTCCCTCAACAAATGAAATTACTAATTATGGGAGTTTTACTATTTCAATATGCCATCCTCACTTAAGGACTTCCCTGATAGCTCAGTTGGCAAAAAATCCACCAGCAATGCAGAAGACCCCAATTCAATTCCTGGGCTGGGAGGATCAACTGGAGAAGAAATAGGCTACCCACTCCAGTATTCTGGCTGGAGAATTCCATGCACTGTATAGTCCATGGGGTTGCAAAGAGTTGGACATGACTGAGTGACTTTCACTTCACTTCACTTCATCCTCACTTAATGTTTTTAAAATGATATATTGATGATAAACTGAATTCTTACATATAATTAATTCCATTTCTTGATTTCTTTCTCTGTTACACTTAGTTATTATTTTACTTACCACACTATTTTAGGTATTTTCTTCTCATTTCACTTCCTATGCTTCTCAAGCTGAACCAAAGCAAACTCATGCACACTTCCTGCAAATTCCCAGCCACCAGCAGAGCTTTCCACTCTGTTGGGTAGATGGTGGCTTCTATAACAGATCACAGTATTTGATGCAAGAACAGATTTCTCATAGGCTGCATTCTTTAGACACACTTCCCTCATTCACCCCAAAATCCAGTGTACTGCCAAGTCAACTAAAAGTAGCTCTAACTTGTCTCCCTATCTCTTCATCTCCATTGTGAAGTCAAACTTCATCACTCAGTGATCTACTATAATGGCCTTCTACCTGAGTCTCTGCACATATTTTGAACTTCTCCAAACTAGATGTCATTCGGTGATTCAGTAATCCCATCAAAATGAAAATCTGAGCATCATTCATCCTTCTTCAAGTTCTTCATGGCTCTGAGGATAAAGGCAAAACTAATTTAATAAGAACTATGAGGCCTAACATGCTCCGTTTCTTGCTCACTTTGCTGCTTTATCTGATAACTCACTTTACTCCAGTCTTCCATCAGCTCCTCAGATTTGTTTGCTGGTCCTCAGATATATTTGTATGTTTGTTCCAGCCTGGGGGCTTATACCTGTACTTCTTTCTTTCTGACTATAAAGAGTCTTCACCTGTTTCCTTCAATTACTACTTGTCTTTTGGATATGAACAAAAGCACTTCTCAGACTCTGTATTCTGAATCAGGACTTTTGTTATCTGTTCTCCTTTAACTAGATTCCATTCTTCTGTGGGTCTTTTATCATTTTGAAAGTATACACTGTGATTTGTCACTTATTAATGATCATCGCCCCAGTTCAACAATGTGGTCCATGAAATATAATACTCACTGCATCATCCTGACATAGCACAGTACTGAACACGATGTAAAAGCTAAAAATAATTTTTAAAAAAAGTAAACAAATATACAAAAAATACAAAGTAAACACTTTATAGTGTTACTATTTTTTATTTCTGAATCCATTAAACATTGAAGGAGGCAAATAAGTTTTACTTTAACTTGTTTTTTCATTTAGTTTTCTTTCATTTACACTTGAAAACTATTTATATAAATATTTGGTATGTAGCATATATTTGGGGCTTCCCAGGTGGTGCAGTGGTAAAGAATCTGCCTGCCAGTGCAGGAATTGCAAGCTTGATGCCTGGTCAGGAAGATCCGCTAGAGGAGGAAATGGCACCCCATTCCAGTATTATTTCCTGGGAATTCCTGTGGACAATAAAGCCTAGTGGGCTACTGTCCATGGGGTTGCAAAGAATTGGACACAATTGAAAATGCACACGTAGAGAATCTATTTGCCATATAATCAGAAAAAGTTACATTCATGGTCTATCATATTTTCTATCATTATAAAGTAACTTTCTTTGTCCTCATAAACATTCCCTTCTCTTTGAATTCAAATATTTCTTATTTTAAAGCTTGATTTGTTTTTCTTGATTTTGCATTTCAGTGTTGAACATTGTCCATTGTACAATTTCAACATTTTGAGGCACTTTATTCCAAGCAGGTCTCTAAGTTAAATTTCTGCTTATCTTTCATCATATGAGTTTACTTTTTCTGTTAAAAGCAAACATGCTTAATTGGTTTAATTAACTTTGAGATATATTATCTGCATTATATTATTAAGATGGTAATGATAATCCTGTATGGGAGACGGCAAAAGAGACACAGATGTATAGGCCAGTCTTTTGGACTCTGTGGGAGAAGGCAAGGGTGGGATGATTTGGGAGAATGGCATTGAAACATGTATAATATCATATGTGAAATGAATCTCCAATCCAGGTTTGATGCATGATACAGAATGCTCGGGGCTAGTGCATTGGGATGACCCACAGGGATGGTATGGGGAAGGAGATGGGAGGGAGGTTCAGGATGGGGAGCTCGTGTACACTCTTGGCAGATTCATGTTGAGGTATGGCAAAGCCAATACAATATTGTAAAGTAATTAGCTTCTAATTAAAATAAATGAATTTATATTAAAAAATAAATATTGACAATATATTTCTATTTCCTTTTTGTAAAAATATGGTTTACTTCAATAGATTTCAATATTCTATATTGAATATAACTTAGGGTTTTTTCCTTGTTTGTTTTTTATAACACTGCCTGATTTACTGAAAACATTGTTTTCATCAGTTCTAGAAATACTAACACATTTAACATTACAGAGTATGCTTAGATCTGTTTTCCACATGCAAGTGTCTAAATCCAATCTGTTGATCCCATGTGAATAAGAAAAATGGCATACCATCACTACATTTTCCTTCTTTTAAAAACCCCTAATATCTTTTTTCATATGTTTTTTGTGATTTTTTAATCTGGATTTACTACTTAACAAGTGATATTATTAAATAATACCATTATATTTAATTAGCAATAGCAAATTTGTTAGTTAGTAACTACTAATTTCAATAATTTAGTTACACATTTAACTGGTGCCCCACCCATTGTTGGTATTTTATTTATTTGTAGTCTATTTTGTGAATTCCTTATTTTAATTCATCTTTAATTAGTTAGGTGGCTCAGATGGTAAAGTGTCTGTCTAAAATGTGAGAGACCAGGGTTCCAGCCATGGGTTGGGAAGATCCCCTGGAGAAGGAAATAGCAATCCACTCCAGTACGGTTGCCTGGAAAATCCCAAGGACAAAGGAGCCTGGTAAGCTATAGTCTATGGGGTCACAGAGATTCAGATATGACTGAGCAACTTCACTTAATTAGTTAGTAGGCATCTTCAAATGGATTTTTGCCAAGAGAGTAAATCAGAAAATTTGGAGTCTTTGTGTACTTGAAAATGTGTCTTGGTTTCTAATTTCAGTTCAATTCAGTCGCTCAGTCCTGTCTGACTCTTTGCGACCCCATGAACTGCAGCACGCCAGGATCTCTCTGTCCATTACCAATTCCCAGAGTTCACTCAGACTCGTGTCCATCGAGTCAGTGATGCCATCCAGCCATCTCATCCTCAGTCGTCCCCTTCTCCTCCTGCCTCCAATCCCTCCCAGCATCAGAGTCTTTTCCAATGAGTCAATTCTTTGCATGAGGTGGCCAAAGTACTGAAGTTTCAGCTTTAGCATCATTCCTTCCAAAGAACCCAGGGCAGATCTCCTTCAGAATGGACTGGTTGGATCTCTTTGCAGTCCAAGGGACTCTCAAGAGTCTTCTCCAACACCACAGTTCAAAAGCATCAATTCTTCAACGCTCAGCCTTCTTC
>SJYC01057615.1:0-12579 GCA_006408675.1 Madoqua kirkii
AATTTTGGTAACAGGAATCTATCTGCATATTTGGTGAGGTTCTACAAGGTAAAATTCAGGAACATGGTAGCAAAAATAATGGCAGGGTACTGCTGTTTCTGTTTATTAAAAGAATGTTTTAAATCAAAACTTCTAGCCCTCATTTTCCATAAATTCTCATTTGCAAGAAAGCACTGTCTTTCTAAAACTCTTCCTTGGCCAGACTGGAACTTTTGTGGATTCATAGACTCACAAACTATCCAGTTTCTCTGCCTGGTTCTTGATTATATGCCATGGCTCAGAGCCAAAAAAATGGAATAATAACTAATGAATCATCTTGACAAGTAGAAATGCATACGGTGATTTATAATGGTATTTGTTTATGACAAATTCTTCCCAGATTTGTCCTTACTCACTTGTTTTGATTGAGTGTCAAATTTCATGAAGCAAAACAGCAATGCTTAGAAAAATTAAATTTCTTTGCAGCGAATGTTGATGTCATCCTGTACTTCATTATAAGACTGAAAAAATTTGGAATTTATGTTACTTATAACTTGATTAAGATGCAAAGTTCAAGAAACTATCTTCAAAGGAAGGGCAACTAACAATTTTTAGTTTACTAATATATCAGAGTAATTTAAAAAAAATGGAGCATTTGTTATGTTGCAACTCTTGTCTTATTAATTTTGAAGTATTTTGGACCTGAGTGTTACTAGTACTAAATAAAGATGCTTTCCACAGGTGCCAAGTGAAATTAAAAATGAGATATACACATAAGGGAAATCATAAAAATGTATTTGTAGTAACTAGAAATATTTTTGCTTGAAAAATACATCTTGAACTAAATTAAGCAATAAAAAGGAAAATTGGGTGACTCAGCAAAACTAACTCATGCAAAGGCAGAGCTGAATACGAGTTTGATTCAGTTGGTTGAGAGGCTATGAACAGTTACAGAATAGATATACACATAAGGGAAATCATAAAAATGTATTTGTAGTAACTAGAAATATTTTTGCTTGAAAAATACATCTTGAACTAAATTAAGCAATAAAAAGGAAAATTGAGTGACTCAGCAAAACTAACTCATGCAAAGGCAGAGCTGAATACGAGTTTGATTCAGTTGGTTGAGAGGCTATGAATAGTTACAGAATCTCCTCTTCCTTTTTTTAAATTTATATTTTAATTGAAAGATAATTGTTTTACAGAATTTTGTTGGTTTCTGCCAAATAACATGAATCAGGCATAGGTGTACATATGCTTCCTCCCTCTTGAACTTCCTCCCATCTCCCTCAGTATCACCCCTTTGTTTCTTATCTGTGTTGTTCTAACATTTTATCACCTTTCTTTCCTGTTATAGATAGATAATCCAGATTTTTAAATTATTATTATTAATAATGTGTACAACAATGGCAATTGATAGCTCTGGATTTTATTAACATAGCCTTTTGTTGTTCAGTTGCTCAGCAGTGTCTGACTCTTTGGGACCCCATAGACTGCAGCACGACCAGGCTTCCTTCATAATCTCCCATGTTTGAGCTGACATGCTCAAACTTATGTCAACTAAGTGGTCAATGCCATCCAACTATCTTGTCCTATTGTTGTCTCCTTCTCCTCCTGCCTTCAACCTTTCTCTTAAGGTCTTTTCCAATGAGTCAGCTCTTTGTATCAAGTGGGCAAGTATTGGAGCTTTAACTACAGCATCAGTCCTTCCAATGAATATTCAGGACTGACTTCTGTTAGGATGGACTGGTTGGATCTCCTTGCAGTCCAAGGGACTCTCAAGAGTCTTCTCTAGCACCGTGGTTCGAAAGCATCATTTCTTGAGCACTCAGCCTTCTTTGCGGTCCAACCCTCACATCCATACATGACTACTGAAAACACCATAGTCTTAATACACAGACTTTGTTGGCAAAGTATTGTCTCTGCTTTACAATATGTTATCTAGATTTGTCATAGTTTTTCTTCCAAAGAGAAAGTGTATTTTAGTTTCATGAGTGTAGTCAATGTCGACAGTGATTTCTGAGCCCCCCACCCCCCAAATAGTCTATCACCGTTTCCATTGTTTCCCCATCTATTTGCCATGAAGTGATGGGACTGGATGCCATAATCTTTGTTTTCTGAATATTGAGTTTTAAGACAGTTTTCTCAGTCTCTTCTTGAACTTTCATCAAGACACTTTTTAGTTCTTCTTCACTTTCTGCTATAAGGGTGGTATCATCTGCATATCTGAGGTTATTGATATTTCTCCTTGAAATCTTGATTCCAGATTGTGATTCATCCAGCCCAGCATTTTGTATGATGTACTCTGAATATAAGTTAAGTAAGCAGAGTGACTTTATTAAGTGTAGGAAAGAATCTTCCATTTTTGTTCTCCTGTCTTCTTCTTTACATACAGTTGCTATCTTAAAATTATTTGCACTTGTTATTTTTCTTTCATTTGCCCTGTGCTTAGCTATCTTTGTGGAGCTATTTGGTTGTCAAGCTTTTTAAATTCATATCTCAACTTACTTTTTAGTCTGAAAAGTAGCCCAATAAAAGTTTGTTGAGAAAGAGAAAGGTGATTTAGGAGACCCAGAGGGGAAAATTTTAGATACAGAATATTGCTTGATTGTATTTCACATACTTTTATTGAGATGATAAGAATTTGTGCAGAAAAATCTGGTGTCTTGAAAGGCGCCAAACATAGAAAGATTTGTTAGTTACTGTTAGGGTTATGAAGATGATACTGTAAATAATAGTTTACTTCTTAATTCCTAGTGACATGCAAGAATTAAGCTGAGAGAGTTTCCAATACCTTTGGAAATTATATGAACTGTCTCATCTTACTTATTTGGCAGAGAGCATATTAGCTCCCTTGTTAAGTGTAAAGATTTAGGTGAACACTTAGGATGACTTTTTGAGTCTCAGATTTGTCAGTGAAGGCAAATGGCACTCCACTCCAGTACTCTTGCCTGGAAAATCCCATGGATGGAGGAGCCTGGTGAGCTGCAGTCCATGGGGTCACTAAGAGTTGGACACGACTGAATGACTTCACTTTCAATTTTCACTTTCATGCTTTGGAGAAGGAAATGGCAACCCACTCCAGTGTTCTTGCCTGGAGAATCCCAGGGATGGGGGACTTAGCAGCAGCAGCAGCAAGCAGGGTGACAATATACAACCTTGACATACTCCTTTCTCAATTTTGAACCAGTCCACTATTCCATGTCCAGTTCTAACTGTTGCTTCTTGACCTGCATACAGGTTTCTTAGCAGGCAGGTAAGGTGGTCTGGTATGCCTTTCTCAAGAATTTTCCAGACATCATTGTGATCCACACAGTTAAAGGCTTTAGCATAATCAATGAAGCAAAGTAGATTTTTTTTTTTTTTGGAAGTATCTTGCTTTTTCTATGATCCACCAGATGTTGGCAATTTGATTGCTGGTTCCTCTGCCTTTTCTAAGTCCAGCTTGTACATCTGGAAGTTCTCAGTTCATGTATTATTGAAGCATTGCTTGGAGGATTTTGGGCATGTGAAATAAGTGCAATTGTGCAGTAGTTTGAACATTCTTTGGCATTGCCTTTCTTTAGGATTGGAATGAAAATTGACCTTTTCTAGTCTTGTGGCCACTGCTGAGATTTCCAAATTTGCTGGCATATTGAGTGCAGCACTTTAACAGTCTCATCTTTTAGGATTTGAAATAGCTTAGCCAGAATTCTATCACCTCCACTTGCCTTGTTTATAGTGATGCTTCCTAAGGCCCACTTGACTTCACACTCCAGGATGTGTGGTCCTAAAAAGTGATCACATCATCTTGGCTATCTGGGTCATGAAGATCTTTTCTGTATAGTTCCTCTGTGTATTCTTGCCACCTCTTCTTAATCTCTTCTTCTTCTATTATATCCATACCATTTTTCTAGGTATGGACCATACCACCATTTTTGTGCCTGTCTTTGCATGAAATATTGCTCTGGTATATCTAATTTTATTGAAGAGATCTCTAGTTTTTCCCATTCTGTTGTTTTTATCTACTTCTTTGCACTGTTCACTTAGGAAGGCTTCTGTTTTTCTCCTTGTTCTTCTTTGAAACTCTGCATTTTCTTAGATATATCTTTCCTTTTCTGCTTGCCTTTTGTGTCTCTTCTTTTCTCAGATAGTTGTACTGCCTCCTAAGGTAACCATTTTGCCTCTTGGCACTTCTTTTTCTTGGGATGGTTTTGATGATCACTGTACAGTGTTATAAACCTCCATCCATAGTTCTTCAGGCACTCTATCAGATCTAATCCCTTGAATTTGTTTGTCATTTCCACTGTCTAATAGCAAGGGATTTTATTTAGGTCATACTTGAATCGTCTAAGTGGTTTCCCCTACTTTCTTCAATTTAAGTTTGAATTTTGCAATAAGAAGTTCATGAAGTGAGCCAGTCAGCTCTTGATCTGTTTTTGCTGACTGTATAGAGCTTTCTATCTTTGACTGCAAAGAATATTATCAATCTGATTTTGGTATTGACCATCTGGTGATGTCCATGTGTAGAGTCCTCTCTTGTATTGTTGGAAGAGAGTGACCAATGTGTTCTCTTGGCAAAACTCTGTTAGCCTTTGTCTCTTGAAGCATTGTAATAAAATTTGGGATTAGACTCTGATTAGTTTTGTAAGAATCATTCCTCTCAGCCTGTGCTGATCTCCGTGGGTTGTATGTTTGGCTCAGACTAGATTAAATGCAATCCACCTGTAAAGGCAAGGAATTCAGAAAAAGAAAGAAAAACTAGAGGACTTATATTTCCTAGTTTCATCACTTACTACAAAGCTGCAGTAATGAAAGTAATATGGTCATGGCATATGGACAGACATATGATCAATGATACAGAATTGAGGGCTGAAAAAGAAAAACTTACAATTATAGTCGGCTGACTTTCAACAAAGATGTTAACAGAATTCCATGGAAAAGAATGTCTTTTCAACAAATTGTGCTAATACAGTTGGCTATCCACAGGCAAAATAAAGTAGAGATTGAAGCTGAACTTTATGTTATACAAAAAAGTTAACTCAAAGTGGATATCAGACCTAAATATAAATGTTAAAATAATAAATCTCAAAAGAAAATATAGAAGTAAGTATTTATGATTTTTGGTTTGGCAGTAGCTTCTTAAATATGATGGCAATAGTGTAAACAGTAACAGAAAAGAATGATAAAGTAGAGTTCAGAAAAAAGAGAAATATGTTTTCTGTTCTAAGCCACCATCCAGAAAGTGAAAAAATGACCCACAGGCTGGGAGAAAATAATTGTAACATAAATGTGTGTGTGTGTGTGTGTGTGTGTGTGTATGGATTTTTTTGTTGTTTTTCTTGAGGAAAAAAGAAAGAACTCCAGTTTTTTATTCTCAGTAGGAATACACCAAAATCACAAATTGGAGCTGTGGAGGTGAAATACAGATAAACTGGAAAATATTTTGTTGTCATAATCTCTCCTTTTGAATACCACTTCACTATGGAAGCTACTTTGCTTGCACAAACACAGGATTAAATACTATATTGGAGTCCCTAGCTTTTGTAAAATAGGGAATACAAGTTTTCTAATCAGTAAAACAAACCAAAAAAAGCAGCAAAAATTCCCAGTAAATCTCTACAATTTTGAGTATTAAAGCATCTTCCTTTATGACAGCTATTTTTACCATGACTTTCATTAAATTTTACCAAGTACTTGATGCACATAAATATTAACATGAATTTTATGTACACTTTTTAGAGATTCTTATAGTGATTTATATTGATTTATATAGACTCTTTAAGACATTCATTTTATAGTATTTAATATGGCTAGATTTTGAGGCTAAGATGTTCTCTTTGTAGAGCAATTGTGGCTGAGAAGCATTATCAAATAAATAAACTAAAGTGGATTTGTAAAGTATAACACATATATTATACATAATATGGCTCTGAACTAAAAGAAGATGGAGAGGGAATAATCAAAAGAGAGAAAATATCATAGTATCTATATTTCTGTACATTCTTGAATACAAGGATGAAACTGAGTAAGACCCTATGGGGCTCCTGGGCACAAAAGCCTGTATGTGTCCCCTGTTTCTTGTTTGTAGTAAATTGGCTTCAGCCTCCGTTGCCTTCCCAGAGTTCCAGAGATCAGAAGCAAACATTTCCTAATCAGGGAAGGGAGGGGATGAAAAGACAAGGGAGGAACAGTAAAGAAACTATAGTGCAACCTTGGGGTAGGGTCCTATTTCCCCCTTTAGGGAAACACATAACAATATGATTGAACTCCTTTCAATTCAGTTCAGTCACTCAGTCATGTCCAACTCTTTGCAACCCCATGGACTGCAGCACTCTAGGCTTCCCTGTCCATTACCAACTCCCGGAGCTTCCTCAAACTCAAGTCCATCAAGTCAGTGATGCCATCTGACAATCTCATCCTCTTCCGTCCCCTTTTCCCCAAGCCTTCAATCATTCCCAGCATCAGGGTCTTTTTTAGGAAATCAGTTCTTCTCATGAGGTGGCCAAAATATTGGAGTTTCATCTCCAGCATCAGTCCTTCTAATGAATATTCAGGACTGATTCCTTTAGGATAGAGAGGCTGAATCTTCTTCCAGTCCAAGGGACTCTCAAAAGACTCTGCTAACACTACAGTTCAAAAGCATCAATTCTTCAGTGCTAAGATGTCATTATAGTCCAACTTTCTTTTCATATCCATATGTGACTACTGGGAAAACAATAGCTTTAACTAGACAGACCTTTACCGACAAACAATGCCTCTGCTTTTTAATATGCTATCTAGACTGATCATAGCTTTTCTTCCAAGGAGAAATAATCTTTTAATTTCAGGGCTACCTTTAGGATAGACTGGCTGAATCTTCTTCCAGTCCAAGGGACTCTCAAAAGACTCTGCTAACATTACAGTTCAAAAGCATCAATTCTTCAGTGCTAAGATGTCATTATAGTCCAACTTTATTTTCATATCCATATGTGACTACTGGGAAAACCATAGCTTTGACTAGACAGACCTTTACCGACAAACTAATGTCTCTGCTTTTTAATATACTATCTAGACTGATCATAGCTTTTCTTCCAAGGAGAAATAATCTTTTAATTTCAGGGCTGCAGTCAACATCTGCAGTGAATTTGGAGCCCAAGAAAATAGTCTCTCACTGTTTCCATGTTTGCCCATTGATTTGCAATGAAGTGAAGGGACCAGATGCCATGATCTTAGTTTTCTGAATGTTGAGCTTTAAGCCAACTTTTTCACTCTCCTCTTTTACTTTCACCAATAGGCTATTTAGGTCTTCTTTTCTTTCTGCCATACGGGTGGTGTCATCTGCATATCTGAGGTTATTGATATTTCTCCTGGCAATCTTGATTCCAGCTTGTGCTTCATCCAGCCCAGCATTTTGCCTGATGTACTCTGCATACAAGTTAAATAAGCAGGATGACAATATATAGCCTTGGCATACTTCTTTTCTGATTTGGGGCCAGTCTGTTGTTCTATGTCCAGTTCTAACTGTTGTTTCTTGACCTGCATACAGAGTACTCAGAAGGCAGGTCAGGTGTTCTGGTATTCCCAGCTCTTGAAGAATTTTCCACTGTTTACTGTGATCCACAGATGCAAAGGTGTTGGCATAGTCAGTAAAGCAGAAGTAGATGTTTTTCTGGAACTCTAGCTTTTTCAGTGATCCAGTGGATGCTGGCAATTTGATTTCTGGTTCCTCTGGCTTTTCTAAATCCAACTTGAACATCTGGAACTTCACGGTTCACATATTGTTACAGCCTGGTTTGGAGAATTTTGAGCATTACTTTGCTAGTGTGTGAGATGAGTGCAATTGTGCAGCAGTTTGAACATTCTTTGGCATTGTTTTCTTTGGGACTGAAATTTAAAAAAATAAAGTTTTCCAGTCTTGTGGCCACTGCTGAGTTTTCCAAATTTGATGGCATATTGAGTGGAACACTTTAACATCATCGTCTTTCAGGATTTGAAATAGCTCAACTGGAATTCCATCACCTCCACTAGCTTTGTTTGTAGTGATTTTTCCTAAGGCCCATTGACTTTCTTTCCCTGATATCTGGCTCTAGGTGAGTGGCTCTTTACACAGTTGCACTCATCTCATAAACTAGCAAAGTAACGCTCAAAATTCCCCAAGCCAGTTGTCAACAGTTTGTAAACTGTAAAATTCCAGATGTTAAAGTTGGATTTAGAAAAGGCAAAGGAACCAGAGATCAAATTGGCAACCTCCATTGGATCATTGAAAAGGCTAGAGAGTTCCAGGAAAAAATCTACTTCTGCTTTATTGACTACACCAAAGTCTTTGACTGAGTGGATCATGGTTATCTGGATTGTGAAGACCTTTTTTGTATAGTTTTTCTGTGTCTGTGTATTCTTACCACCTCTTCTTAATATCTTCTGCTTCTGTTAAGTCCATACAATTTCTGTCCTTTATTGTGCCCATCTTTGCATGAAATGTTTTCTTTCTATCTCTAATTTTCTGGAAGATCTCTAGTCTTCCCCATTTTATTGTCTTCCTCTATTTCTTTGCATTGATCACTGAGGAAGACTCTCTTATCTCTCCTTACTATTCTTTGGAACTCTGCATTCAAATGGGTTTATCTTTCCTTTTCTCATTTGCCTTTAGCTTCTCTTCTTTTCTCAGGTATTTTTAACACCTCCTTCAACAGCCATTTTGCCTTTTTGCATTTCTTCTTCTTAGGGATAGTCTTGATCACTGTTTCCTGTACAATTTCATAAACCTCTGTCCATAATTCTTCAGCCACTCTGTCCTTGAATCTATTTGTCACTTTCACTGTATAATCATAAGGGACTTGATTTAGATCCTACCTTAATGGTCTGGTCATTTTTCTTACTTTCTTCAATTTAAGTCTGAATTTTGGCAATAATTTCATGATCTGAGCAACAGTCAGCTCCCAGTCTTGTTTTTGCTTTCTGCGTAGAGTTTCTCCATCTTTGGCTGCAAATAATATAATTAATCTAATTTAGGGATTGGCCATCTGGTGATGTCCATGTGTAGAATCTTCTCTTGTGTTTTTGGAAGAGAATGTTTGCTATGACCAGTGCGTTTTCATGGCAAAACTGTTAGCCTTTGTCCTGCTTTATTCTGTACTCTGAGGCTATATTTGCCTGTTACTCCAGGTATCTCTTGACTTCCTACTTTTTCATTCCAGTCCCCTCTAATGGAAAGGACATCTTTTGGGGGTGTTAGTTCTAGAAGGTCTTGTAGATCTTCATAGAACCGTTCAACTTCAGCTTCTTCAGCATTAGTGGTAAGGGCATAGACTTGGCTTACTGTGATATTGAATGGTTTGTCTTGGAAATGAACAGAGATCATTATGTCATTTTTGAGATTGCATCCAAGTACTGCATTTCAGACTCATTTGTTGACTGTTATGGCTACTCCATTTCTTCAAAGGGTAGTAGTAGACCTAATGGATATCTGAATTAAATTCACCCATTTCAGCCCATTTTAATTCACTGATTTCTAAAATGTTGATATTCACTCTTCATCTCCTGTTTGACCACTTCTAACTTGCCTTGATTCATGAGTCTAACATTCCAGGTTCTTAGGCAATACTGCTCTTTACAGCATCAGACTTTGCTTTCATCTCCAGTCACATCCACAACTTAATGTTGTTTTTGCTTTGACTCCATCTCTTCATTCTTCCTGGAGTTATTTCTCCACTGATCTCCAGTATCATATTGGGCACCTACCAACATGGGGAATTCATCTTTCAGTGTCCTATCTTTTTTCCTTTTCATACTTTTCATCGGGTTCTCAAGGCAAGAATACTGATATGGTTTGCCATTCCCTTCTCCAGTAGACATGTTTTGTCAGAACTGTCCACCATGATCCATCTGTCTTGGGTGGCCCTACATGGCATGGCTCATAGTTTCATTGAGTTAGACAAGGCTGTGACCACAGCCTTGTGATTAGTTTGGTTCATTTTCTGTGATTGTGGTCTTTATTCTGTCTGCCTTCTGATGGATCAAGATAAGAGGCCTATGGAAGTTTCCTGCTGGGAGAGACTGAAGGGGAAACCAGATCTGGTTCTGATAGACTGGGCCATCTTTGCTGGACAAAAATCCTGAACAAAAGATGTTAACTATCTGATGGATCATTCTTCATTCCAGAGAGAAGATCGTAATTTGATAACCTGGAGAACCATAGAAGCTACTTCACTTAAAACTGTGTCTCTCAGATTTGTGTTGGCACCGGTACACAGAGGATGAGTTTTCAGCACTAGGGAGAGGAAGAAGGAAATCTCATCTTAACTGGGATTTCTATTTGGAAATTATACTCACTGTCTTAGAGGAAGTCTAAAAAGAGTTCAGAGTAAATTAATATCCCTCTTAGAGATCAGGGCCATGAACATGCAGAGTATATCAGCAGCAAGGGGGAAAAAAAAAACACTTTACTGAAGCAATATAGCAAATTAACTGGGGGAGAGAAAGAAATATATTTCAAAGAGCATGCTACAGAAAAGTAAAACCTGTTTAAAAATAATATTCATGAAGATATTCTGGTTGAAGTATTCTATGGGGAATTTGAAACACCCAGAAATAATTTTTCAGTCATAAATATGAATGTCTTATTTCAAGGTATCATTTCTTACAAAAATCATTTGGTATGAGGAAGAAAATGTGAGTAATACAGAAGAAGACTGACAACAGTTGAGTAACACATGATGAAGAAGAATCATGGCCACAGTAGAACAGAAAGATTCTCTCAGCCTCACTGGCCTCAGACTTTTCACGATTTAAATGTGAGAAATATGTATCAAGACAATAAATCATCTGTCATTTGTAGGTAAATTTACACAATCATCTTAAGTTAAACAGATGAAAATATTTACAGATCTTTCTTTCCCAAAACACAAAGATTAAATTGATCATCTACTATGTCCCTGTTCAGCTCTCCCAGGAACAGAAGGCCCTCTCTGTGTCTCTCATTTTTTGTTTATAGAAAAAATATTTCAGCCTCCTAATTCTTCTCTGAGTTCCAAAGGTCAGATTCAAACAGTTACCAATTAGAAGAGTAAGGAGATGCAGAAACAAAGGAAAGTCTGTCAACAAAGAGTGGGACAGAGACTTCCAGGTGATCCATCAGTTAAGAATCTGCCTTGCAATGCGGGATTCAATACTGGTTGGAAAACTAAGATCCCACATGCTGTGGAGGAAATAAAACCTGTGTGCTTAGTTGCCACAACTACTGAAGCCTCTGTGCTCTGGAGCCCACAAGCCACAACTACTAAGACCGTATTCCACAGCTAAAGAGTCTGCACTACAGCAAAAGATCCTGCATGATGTAACAAAAATCCTAGCTGCTACAACAAAGACCAGATGCAGCCAAGTAAACAAATAAATATTAAAAAACAAAAAAGACCTATGGTGCAGTGATGGGGCAGGTTTCTTGTTTCTTTTCCAGCGATGTTCATAAATATATGATACATATCTCTTCTACAGGAGCAAAAGCCCCCACCCAAGTAGAAGATGGTAACTTCTGGCTGAGCATAAGCACATGGAATCCAAAAAGCTTGGAACCAGAAGGTTGATAATTGAGATTACTTGAACACCATGCTGTTAGTTCACCACTAACCAATCAGCGGATGGTCCATACCCTGCAGACCTCTGCCAAATTTTGCTTATAAAAATTCTTTCCACAAAGCCATCCAAGAGTTCATGTTTTTTGGACACAATCCATTCTTTCTCTTTGGCTGGACCTGCAATAAACATTACTCTGCTCCAAATTCCAAAGTTTTGGTTTGCTTGGCCTTACTGCTTTAGATACGCTAACTTCAGTTCAACAACAAACATTTAAATTCTACTCTCAGCAGGTTTCAATTATACAACACAGTGGTATCAATTATAGTCACTATATCATACATTAGCTCCTCAGACTTTATTCATCTCACAGCTAAAAGTTTGCATCCTTTTGCCAACATCTTCCTATTTTCCCCAATGCCCAACCTCTCAGCCTAGTGCTGGCCAGTTTTCTCTACATTCTACAAATGTCTGGACTGCCTTTTTACAAGGTGAATTGTATTCCATTTATGTATATACCACAATTTCTTTGTCTATTCATCTTTCCACGAACACTAAGGTTGTTTCTATATCTTGGCCATTGCAAATAATAATGCAAAAATAAAATACTTATGTTTCTTAATATATTCTTTCTGAAGCCTAACTTTGCAAATTTTTTACAAACCAATATGTTATTTTTATTGCCAGGATGTTTTGCTAAACTAGTTTTCATTTACTAATGATCTAGGCAGCAATGAACTCAGAACTATTCCCTTGGTGTCATGTCACTATAGCATAATGTCCAGAATGGCTTGAATATGTATTGAGAAAGGAATTTGGATTAGAGGAAAAGGATTTTAGGTCTTTAGGTCTTTATACAAGCCCTAATACAGTGACTAACACAGCTACTTATGGATCCTTTAAACTAACAGAAATGTTATCAATTTTGTCTTTTCGTTTCTTATTAATAAATCTCATGATTAAATTTTTATAAAATGATGTACTCCAAATAGTTTTTCTTTATGATATAAAAACAATGTATATTTTTTCTTTCACTATATTGATGTGATAAGATTTTAAAATTTTATATAT
>SJYC01057617.1:0-30745 GCA_006408675.1 Madoqua kirkii
CCAAATAATGCATGTATCCGTACTTTAATGAGCAGATGATCTTTTTGAAATCATCTTTCTTGGTGAATTGCTAAAGTACAATATGTATGTTTGGGTTTCTTTAATGAGGATTAGTTGGATAACATAAATGAATAAATGACTCAATGCCTGGCTCACTGTAAATTTTCAGTGAATGTTAGTTCATCCATATGCTTTTTGTACTTTGTATCAGTCATAAACTGCTATTCGTGATTATGATAGAAAGCATTTCTCTCAATTTCTGTCTTTGCAAGACATTTCTGGAATTTAAAATAGTGAAAGAATTTAAAATCTCACATTCTTTTGGCTGAAACAATAAATCAAATGAATAAAACAATAAGTAAATAATGAATCAAGATGAATTCAAATTGGTACTTATGTGTGCCTTCTTGCTCAATATTTGCTAGGTATTACTCTAAGACTATAAAGGAAAACTGACTATGCATGTTTGCAAATACCTTTTAGCTACTCATATGTTTGCACATAACTGTTAGTTTAATTTTATGCACATATTAAATTAAATGAAGGTGAAGATGGGATCTATAGAAGGACAAGAAATCTTGAAAACAGAAACATGCAGAGTATAAGCTCCTACACCAAGCACCACCACAAAATGCAAGAAACCGACCCAAATGCTCTATTTGATTTTTCTTCACAATGAATGCTGATTTGCTGAAATTCCTAAGTACGCTTTCACACAAATAGCATTTATAGGGGTAGTTTCAACAGGACTGGAAAAGGTCAGTTTTCATTCCAATCCCAAAGAAAGACAATGCCAAAGAACGTTCAATCTACTGCAGAGAGGCACTCATCTCATACGCTAGCAACGTAATGCTCAACATTCTCCAAGCTAGGGTTCAACAATACAGGAACCACGAACTTCCAGATGTTCAAGCTGGATTTACAGAGCAACCAGAAATCATCGAAAAAGCAAGAGTTCCAGAAAAATGCCTACGTCTGCTTTTTTGACTACATCAAAGCCTTGGACTGTGTGGATCACAACTAACTGTGGAAAATTCTTAAAGAGATGGGAATACCAGACCATTTGACCTGCTTCCTAAAAAATCTGTATGCAGGTTAAGCAGCAACAGTTAGAACTGGACATGGAACAACAGACTGGCTCCAAATCAGAAAAGTAATATGTCAAGGCTGTATATTGTCACCTTGCTTATTTAGCTTATATGCAGAGTACATCATGCGAATTGTCAGGCTGGATGAAGCACAAGCTAGAATCAAGATTGCTAGGAGAAATATCAATAAACTCAGATATGCAGATGACACCCCTCTCATGGCAGAAAGCAAAGAACTAGAGTCTCTTGATGAAACTGAAAGAGAAGAGTGAAAAAGTTAAAACTCAACATTCAGAAAACAAAGATCATGGCATCTGGTCCCATCACTTCATGGCAAATAGATGGGAAAACAATGGAAACAGGAAAATAACTTTATTTTTGGGAGGCTGCAAAATCAGTGCAGATGGTGACTACAGCCATGAAATTAAAAGACACTTGCTCCTTGGAAGGCCGCAGTCCATGGAGCCGCTGAGGGTCGGACACGACTGAGTGACTTCACTTTCACTTTTCATTTTCATGCATTGGAGAAGGAAATGGCAACCCACTCCAGTGTTCTTGCCTGGAGGATCCCACGGACGAAGGAACCTGGCGGGCTGCTGTCGATGGGGTCGCACAGAGTCGGACATGACTGAAGTGACTTAGCAGCAGCAGCTCCTTGGAAGAAAGGCTATGACCAACATAGACAGCATATTAAAAAGCAAAGACATTAGATTACCAACAAAGGTCCATCTAGTCAAAGTTATGATTTTTTCCAGTAGTCATATATGGATGTGAGAGTTGGACTATACAGAAAGCTGAGCACCAAAGAGTTGACATTTTTGAACTGTGGTGTTGGGGAAGACTCTTGAGAGTTCCTTGGACTGCAAGGATATCTAACCAGTCTATCCTAAAGGAAATCAGTCCTGAATATTCATTGGAAGGACTGATGCTGAAGCTGACACTCCAATACTTTGGCTACCCAGTGCAAAGAACCAACTCACTGGAAAAAACACTGCTGCTGGGAAATATTGAAGGCAGAAAGAGAAGGGGCAACAGAGGATGAGATGGTTTGATGGCATCACCAATGTGATACACATGAGTTTGAGTAAGCTCCAGGAGATGTTGATGTACAGGGAAGCCTGGGGGTGCTGCGGTTCATGGTGTCACAAAGAATTGGACATCACTGAGCAACTGAACTGAACTTAGGGGTGGTTTCATCATCAAGAGAAAATAAATGATAAAGAAAATGAGTCTTCTTCCTTTAGTGAATAATTTAACAATGGTATGTTAAAATATTGTCTTTGGTTACTCAACTATGGAAATTATCAAAATTTAATTGTACTGCTATCTTAGCTGACACAAAATGATTAAATTATTATATGCTATTACTCTATTATAGATGATATGGCAAAAAAAAATTGTTGTTGGCAGTTGAAACAAACATAGAGTCTGTAATATTTCTTGTTATTCAGTAGAATACTTCCCTTTCTCCAAAGTTGACAATAATACTAATTAATTCACCAATTAAACTACTCCCCTGAAATGTCATTTGTAGTGAATTTCTGTAATACAAACATCTCATATTTAACAATTATATCACTATATGTTTGTCATTTGTAGTGAATTTCTGTAATACAAACATCTCATATTTAACAATTATATCACTATATGTTCTCAGAGGTGATATGCACAAGAAACAGGTCATTTAAGCTATGACTGTTTCATCTGCACTGGATTCACAAATGTATAATGATATAAACAAAATATTATAACATTTTAGCATTATTCGTGCCATGTCACCAACTAATTAAATAAATGAGTATTTTGAAAATCCCATTTAATTGACCATTTAAGCACTGAATTGGACTTTACATCAGTGGATTTCAACCTTCTTGGGCAAAACATTTATTTGGGCTGTTGGCTTAAAATGATTTCTGGACTGGACCTTGAATCTCTTCTTAGTACATGTGAAGTCACTTCAAGAAACCTGCATTTTTAAGAAGACTGCTCCCTCACACAAAGGAGATTATGGCATAGGAGGTTATGTGCCCACAGCTCACACTTTGGAAAACACTGTCCTTCTCCATTGAAACTAGCATTGTAGCAGAATAAAGATGACTGTCATGGATGAGTGACCAAATCACGTTATGAGAAATATCCTTGGAGATTTTGTGTTTGTATCAATGCGAAGACCATTGTGTGTGTCACCACAGACATAAAGATGACAAAAATATGTGAAATCTCAATATAAATAAACATCAAGGCTTAGGAATTTGTTTTAATATATGCAAATTAGCAAAGTGGCTTGAAAGATGACCAATTCATTCACATTCTGCAGAGCTGGAAAGACAGGACTATAAATTTATTCCAGAATCTTCTTGTAAGCTTGTATACTACATACAAGACAAATCATTTTGTAGTTTAAAATCACTAATTTATATAGGGTATAATAAGTCTTCATAATGCAAAAGAAAATGATAGATTGTTAATATAAATGCTTAAATGGTATTTTGGATAATTTAAACCTTAAAATACAGACTTTTTTCTTTGCAAATCTATTTTTCTCTTAATTTGCCTCCTATTGTGTTAGTTTATCCTTAGGTAGCAATCAGGTATTCTTTTAAAAAACAGTATAGCCTTTTCCTGAGAAACTGGTTAAATATAGCTACTGTGGGGCAGTCTGATTCAAGGGCTTGAAGATTCTGCATGGGTGAATGCATTGCCATGGTAGGAACATAATGACTGTTCTCACCAGCAGAGCAAATTTTAGCTACTAGATAAAAGATGTAAATTCAGGTCAGTGCTTCAGAACACACACACAAATGGTTATTAGCAAGCTACCAAGTTTCCCCTTCCCTACTTGAGATAATTATTTCTCTCTTTTGGAAAATTTATATTTTTAAAGCACAGAATTTATCCATTTTAATTCAACAAAATTATACATTAAACTTTATATATTTTTCAAATCAACATAATGAAAACAAATGGAAAATATATCCATGAATCAGAAAATTAAGATCATTCCTTTTGTATTTTTGAAAACAGAGCCCCATTAAATTATGATCAATTACAATAATATTTGACATTATTTGCAATTTTTTAAAAGCAGAATAGGCAAGGCTCTGGAATCAAAACCATTTAAAAATCCCCAAAGATAATGTAAATCTATTTAAATATGTGGTTTTTTAAGTGAAGGAGATTCCCCAATGTAAATATATATCAGCCTCCACAATTTTACATCATGTTGACACATCTTACAACAGTTTATATTGTTTTATTCTAGATAGGAATATTCAAGGAATTTTAATGAACCCTTTAAAAAAGTCCCCAGTCCTTCTCCTATTAAACCTTCATACATTTATAGCCTAAAAAAATGCAAAAACAAGATGCGAGCAGAGAGATATTTAAACATTCACAAAGTATTGATTTATTTAACTATTTTAAGGCTATTCCTGCATATGGATTTTCTTGTTCATGGATAGTAAATGTAGATGAGAATTTCTAGAAGATTACAAAATAAAAAACTTATCTAAAAGATTTTACCAAATGTAGTGGCTGTAAGAATGTTCTTCTTTCATCTCTGCAACCAGGTAAGTTAACTGATCAGAAGCCCTTCTGCTGCTTTCTGTGATCTATGTTGGCCCTGAAGGCTGGGGCCAAACTTCCCACAGTGTGTTCCCCATTGACGCCCAGCCAGCAGGGCTGCTGTGGCAAGACTGTGCCTAGAAGAAGCAGGAGTCCTCTGATGGATGACTTTGTCTCATAGACTTCCTAATGGCTTTGCTAAATTACTTTAGAGCTGAGGGCAGTCTAAGATGCTTTCAATCAATCTTTCCTCTTCCCTCCCTCCCTCTCTCCCTCCGTCTTTTTTTCTCCCTTACTTGGTGACCAGCTTGAACTGTGGCCTCATGGCTTCCCAGTATTCCTAGGCTCCCTTTCTGTTCTCTTTTAGATATTTCCCTTAAAACTCTTTCTGCATATTTAATCAATCCCAAAGTACATCTGTTCTTAAGAGAGCCTGAACTAACACACCTAAAATAACGTTGGTTTGGGATAATAACTGTCCATGCTTTTCCAGTGCTTCACCCTAAAGGAAGCCAAAATTAACCTGAGAAGTAACAAAGCAAGCTTATCCAGATAGGCACATAAAATATGCAGTGATACTGAACATGTAAACAACATTTTTTTCATCTTTTAGTAGTTCTGCTCCTAGATTTGAAACATAGCACCCAGGTTGTTTAAAACAGTGCTATGATATTTAGAGATATATGCTGTAGTGATCTAGCCATCAGCAGTGTCTACTAGTTTTCACTGATTAATTTTATTGTGTGTCACACACTAATAGCCTAACAAAACATACAAAAATTCTGGTCTTGTTAATCTTGTCTTCTGTAGTGCAAACAGTAACAGGCAATAAGTAAAAGTAAAGTACACAGAGTAAGTGCCATGGAGAGAATTAAAGTATAGAGAGCCTTGACAAGGGAGTGAGATGAGGTGGGATTTTTAATAGTCAGGGAAGATCTCACTGAAAAGGTGAAATCTGAGCAAAGAACTAGAAGAAGTAAAAGAGTAAGCAATGTGGATATCTCACAGAACATTCAGGGAAGAGAAAACAAGTACAAAGATTGAGACAGAAGTAAATAAGCAGTGCTGTAGGAAAACAAAGAACTGACTGGAGGGGTGTGAGAAAGGAAAGTGTGGTTTTACCTTAGAGATCTAGAACTTCAGAAACAAGTCTTTTCGAGGTTTCTTACTTTCTCTAAATGGGATGGAAAGCCATTGGAATGTTTGAGTAGAGATTATAGATGTGTTCTAAAGAAAAAGTATTCATTCCTATGTATTATATAAGCATTAAGTATTAGTCACTCAGTTGTGTTTGACTGTTTGTGACCCTATGGACTGTATCTCACCAGGAATTCCATGGGCTACATAGAATTCTCCAGGTAAGAATAGTGGAGAGGGTAGCCATTTCCTTCTCCGGGGGATCTTTCTGACCCAGGGATCAAACCTGGGTCTCTTGAACATTAGAGGGTAAGAAATGAAAGAAATAGAGCATAAGAAGCTACTTTCAAACCAGAGGTGAGGAGATGGAAACTTGGAAATACGTGAAAGTATTATTAATAATGAAAAAAGTGAAAGTAATATTAATAATGAGAGGTTGTACTGCTATACGTGTTTTGTTAGTAGAAATGACAGGATTGTAGACCAGTAGGACACGGAATATGAAAGAAAGAGTAGAATTAAGGATCATTCTGTTTCTGGCCTGCCCAACTATAAAACGGCATGGCCATTTATTAGGGTGGGGTAGGACTAGGCATGTGTTTATGGGGGATGAAGGGTTAAGATAAGCAGCTAAGGGTTTAGAATATTAAGTTTCATTATATGAAACATCAGTGAAGTTTTTTAAACCAAGGAAACACAATTTTGGGGTCATTCCTGGACAGACAACACTTAATCCTTAAGACAATCAAGCAAGTTAAGTGTGAACAAAAGACAGAAGTTCAAAGTACGAGAAATAAAGAATCCCAATCATTAAATATTGTAAATGGAAGAGAAACCTTTAAAATACACTGCAAATGAGTGTATGCCGAGTTAAGCCAGGAAAGTGAGGCATCTCGAATTTCAAATAAAGTAAGTGTTTTGAGAAAGTGAACTGCAGTAAACAATGATGAATAAATTAAGATGAGAATCACAGTGTATTCAGCTCTATGGAGAGTGGCGTGGATTTTTTTAGGAAAAGAATGGGTTAGAAAACACATGAAACCACAAAGGTTAACAGATCTCCCCCCGCCCCTTTTGAAAGAAAGAAGAGAAATGAATGAAACTGGATTGCTAGGAAGTAAAGAGAAGCTCTTTTTTTTTTTTTATGAATAAGGAACTAAAACTCAATTTATGGGATAATAAAGACGATCTGAGAAGGCAGTGGCAACCCATTCCAGTACTCTTGCCTGGAAAATCCCATGGACGGAGGAGCCTGGTAGGCTGCAGTCCATGGGGTCACAAAGAGACATGACTGAGCGACTTCATTTTCACTTTCCTCTTTCATGCATTGGAGAAGGAAATGGCAACCTACTCCAGTGTTCTTGCCTGGAGAATCCTAGGGACGGGGAAGCCTGGTGGGCTGCCGTCTATGGGGTCGCACAGAGTGAGACATGACTGAAGAGACTTAACAGCAGCAGCAGCAGCAGCAGCAAGAAAGATCTAATGGAAAGGAAAAAAGTGTCTAAGAAAGAGAATATAGGGAGGATTGGAGTGACTCCTCTAGATACAAAGTATAAGGAAGGGAGTGGGATTGTGGCAGGCTTTGTCAGGTCCCAACCCATATACCTCAGAATAACCCACCTCTATATTCAGAAACAGAGACATTACTTTGCCAACAAAGGTTCATCTAGTCAAGGCTGTGGTTTTTCCAGTGCTCATGTATAGATGTGAGAGTTGGACTGTGAAGAATGCTGAGCACTGAAGATGAAGAATTGATGCTTTTGAGCTGTGGTGTTGGAGAAGACTCTTGAGAGTCCCCTGGACTGCAAGGAGATCCAGCCAGTCCATTCTAAAGATTAGTCCTGGGTGTTCTTTGGAAGGAATGATGCTAAAGCTGAAATTCCAGTACTCTGGCCACCTCATGCAAAGAGTTGACTCATTGGAAAAGACTCTGATGCTGGGAGGGACTGGGGGCAGGTGGAGAAGGGGACGACAGAAGATGAGATGGCTGGATGGCATCACCGACTCAATAGATGTGTCTGTATGAACTCTGGGAGTTGGTAATGGACAGGGAGGCCTGGTGTGCTGCGATTCATGGGGTTGCAAAGAGTTGGACACAACTGAGCTACTGAACCAAAATGAACTGATGCCCCCACTAAACAACTTTCATCTCTCCCAATATTCATGTCTATGCCTGAAGACTTTCTCCTATGGTTACATCCAGATACTTTCATTACCAATAACTTCCCTTCTACCTTAATCTCAACTCCAAAGTATCTCATTCTCAGTCCAACATCCTTAATTCCCACTCCCACCTCACTCTAGTCAATATTCCTACTTCTGCAAGTTATTCAACACCAGAGACTATCAATCTTACCACTTTTTTCTTTTACTATCCATCAAACTTTGTCATTGTTCCTTTTCTACTTTTCTGAAATCCTACGATTCTTAGGTATAATCAATTCTTTATTTGCAGCCTGAATTTTATATTCTCTGGCAATTAGTTATGCTTAGCTTACAAGAATAGTCAAGGTAGAGAGTAATAAAGAAATCCACAGATATTTTATGTGGAGGTTGATAAAGATAAAAATACAGAAAAATACTTTTCTTGGTATTAACCTGTCTACCTATATTTTAAAGAATGATTGGGTGCATGCACTATCCTAAACTCTATGAAAAGTAATAAATACAAGAGGTAAATCTTCCAAGGAGAAGCTTGCATTTGGTTTGTGTGTAGGTATGGGTTATTGACATATTTAAAAAATTATTTTTATGAAAAACTACCTATTTGCAAATTATTCTTATGAAAATGTAAAATATGAACATCTAAAAATTTATATAGTAATGAAAATTTAAACAATGTAGAAAACTGGAAACAGAATTTTTACTGTGAAATAAATATTTAGATCCTTTATATAAGTAGTTCTATGTGATAGAAAGCTGTAAAAATGTTCTCTTATTTTTATTTCTAGCTGCAAAAGTTTTAAGTGTATGTTCTGTTCATTATCTTTCCTCTGTAGAATTTATGCAGGTGCCTGCCTTGTGCCCTAGTTCTGTTGAATCATTCTTGTTATTTATAGACCAATTTTTTTAAAATTAAAAATAGAAGTGTTAATTTTCACTCCAGTAGTTGCTTCATATGGTTCATAGAAACTAAGAAATAGTTTTGTTTCATTTTGCTACTTTATTTCTGATAGGATTTTAAAAATTTCTGATAGAAATGTAAAATTCTGATTTTTATTTATTGAGGAATGTTGTTTTCTGATATATAGACTTTTGGCTATTTGGGCTTTTGGACAGGACTCTTAAATGGTTCTCAAAATAAGTATCTTAACAGTGAATCTGATATATATATATTTTTTACAGATATTTGATATTTCTTGGGATTTATACCAGCCAAATAAACTTGTCAGCTGTGGTGTAAAGCATATCAAGGTACTGGAAGAGTCTTACTTATAATAGTCATGATTACTTATTCTCTGCTACCAAGCACACATCACACTGCAATTTATACACACAGACACACACACACACACACAGATATATATATGTTTAAAATTAGAAGCCTCAAAGGACAAACAATTGTGACTTATCCATTCAAATAGCTAATGAATGCTCTCATCAGTGAAACTTAATGATATTTAAATTTAAAAGCTTCATGATTTCTGTGCATAAGTATAGCTTGTTCTCTTCCTTTTAGTAAGTCCCAATTTCAGTCTGTTATTTTCTTCTGAATCACTGATTATCAACTTCGGCTGCATATTAAAATCATCTGGGGGAAATTAAAGCATAGTATACCCAAACCCCCACTGAGATGTACTGAGGGAGAATCTCTGGAGAGTGAAGCCCAGGTATTCAAATGATTCTGATGCTCAGTAGGAGTTAAGAACCGTTGTTCTAGAATCCAACTCGGTGCTCTGCTATAGAGTGACCACTGGACAGATGTGGCTCTTGAGCATTTGAAATACCAAGATGACTAAAGAAATGAATATTAGCTTCATTTTCATTGCTAACCTATTCCCAACTTTTTAATCTAAGTTTATGTAGTTTTTTCTCCCAGAAAACTAAGGGAAATAGCATATTTTAAAAAACATTCCAGTTCAGCCCCCTTTATTCTTACAGTAAGGATTGACACCAGTGATTTATCTGCTGTGAGGTAGCGAATGACCGCACTAGGGTAAGGACGTGAACACTGAATGCTGTTGAGTCATAAGGGAGTTCCACGGGTAGTTTCTCGTCTCCTGCTCTGTAGAGCATCAAAGTACTGAAATATTTATGTTATGAGCCTCCTGTGGTAATTCGACTATACTATGTACTTTTAGTTCTGGAGTTTATGTGGAAATGCTCTGACCCCAAGACGAGGGGTCTTTGGGAAGACTGGTGACCTTCAGACCATCTTGTGCCTGGCCTGTGCAAGGGATGAATTAACATATTCTGGCGCACTCAATGGGGATATATATGTTTGGAAAGGAATCAATCTTATACGAACAATACAAGGAGCTCATACTGTAAGTAGTTTTAAATATTTTGAGTACTTTTAGGTATAAACTACTTACTTCCTTGTCTTAGAATGAAAAGTTCCATAATAGCAGACGTTCTAATCAATTCAGTTACTTGAAAACTGCTATTACAATTGAATTAATTTGTCTTGTTTGTTTTCAAGATTTCAATGAAGAAACATTATGCAATTAAACTAGTATAATTAGTATTTTGTTCAAACCATTGTTTTAGTATGGTGTCTCTTTCATTATTGGAAAAAGCTTGTTAAATTTAACCTAGACGTATTCTAGATTAACCACATTAGAATAAAACTAGTGCTTTTGTGGCTAATTTACCAGTGGGAAATTTGGGGATAGTTCTAAAATAATATTAACTTTTTAATTTTAATATCATGGATTAAGTGAGTGACAAAGAAATTTTTATACTTTATGAGATTTTCATATAATAAATTAACAAACCAGGAAAACAGATCTGTTGTTAAAACCTTTGAGTGATTTTTCAGAAAGAATCTCACAGACGTAGAGAATGAACTTATGGGGGAAAGAAAGAGAGAGAAGACAGTTGGAGAGTTTGGGAGGACATGTGCACACTGCTGCGTTTACCAACAGGACCTGCTGTGGCACATGGACCTCTGCTCAATGCTGTGTGGCACCCTGAACGGGAGGGGGTTTGGGGGAGAGTGGATGCGTGCCCCTTTGCTCTTCACCTGAAGCTGTCACAGCATTGTTAATTAGCCACACCCCAATACAAGATAAAAGTTTTTAAAAAGAAAACCTTTTAGTGTTTTTTGATTTGGTCCTTTTAGCAGTTGGGTCCCTCACATAGTGAAGGGAACTAGGGGGCATAGAGCCACCGTATTGTTATCAGGAGCATCTCAAGTAGAAAAGCTATTAAACATATAAACATGAGAGCTTCCCAGGTGGCATAGTGGTAAAGAATCCACCTGCCAGTGCAGGATATACTAGAGATGTGGGTTCAGTCGCAGGGTCAGGAAGGTCCCCTGGAGAAAGAAATGGCAACCTGCTCCAGTATTCTAGCCTGGGAAATCCCATGGACAGAAGAGTCTGGTGAACGACAGGCCATAGGGTTGCAAAGAGTCAGACATGACTGAGTGCGCGCACACACATTAATATGAATCACTATTAAATATATAATACATTTCGTGTTCAGTATACTTAACTGCTTAGAGCAGGAATTGCTTTCAGCAAAATGTCCGAAGACCAGAAATTGCAGATTCTAGTGAAAGTTGTGGCATTTCACATTTTGTACCATGAGTATAAAAATACCAGATTGTTCCTCATAGTCATTAGCCCAAGATGTGATCACTATTGTAAATTTTTGCTTATCTTCTGGGTGAAGAATATTAACTGTTTGTTTTAATTTTATTTCCCATTGATTTGTGAAATTTCTTATATTTACTGACTACAGTTGACCCTTAAACAACATAGGTTTGAACCTCAAGGGTCCACTTGTGTGGGGATTATTTTCAGTGGTAAATACTGCATGTGTGTGCACATGCGTGCACGCTTATGCTCAGTTGTGTGTTATCTTCCAGAGTTTGCCTAAACCCACGTCCGTTGAGTTGATGGTGCCATCCACTATCTCATCATCTGTCCCCCTGTTCTCCCGCCTTCAGTCTCTCCCAGCATCAGGGTCTTTTCCTGTGAGTCGGCTCTTCATATGTGTGACCAAAGTATTGGAGTTTCAGCTTCAGCATCAGTCCCTTCCATTGAATATTCAGGATTGATTTCCTTTAGGGTTGACTGGTTTGATCTCCTTGTAGTCCAAAGGACGGTGAAGAGTCTTCTCCAACACTACAATTCAAAAGCATTAGTTCTTTGGCTCTCAGCTTTCTTTATGGTCCAGCTCTCACACCCACACATGACTACTGGAAAAACCGTAGCTTTGTAGTACTACACAGTTTGTGGTTGGTTAAATTCACAGATACTGTGGAACTGCAGACATGGAGAGATCATGGATGTGGAGGTTCACTTCTAAGTTATACTAGAATTTCCGATTCCACAAAACTCCTGCATTGTTCAAGGGTCAACTGTACTTGAATTTCCTTTTCTGTTAATCGACTTGACTTATCCTTTGCTCTTTATTTTTGTTATTGTTGTTGTTGTATTTTATTTTGTTTATTTATGTGTTAGTCATACACATTGACATATACATAGACATTTTGACAGTCATACACATTGCAAATGTTTCCCCAGTCTGTTTGTTTTTACTTAAGATATCTTTTCTCATATGAAAACTTAAAAATTTTTCCTTTATGGCTTGTGGACAACTGCCATACTTATAAAGTTCTTTCACAGCCCAAAGTTACGTAAGTGTTCTTTTGACTCTTTTCTAACATATTTGTTTCATTTTTTACAGTTAGAATTTTGTCTGTATGTTTTGGTTTTGTCTGATTCATTTTTGTATATGTTATAGGTTAAACTTCATTTTCTCTTATATCATCAAATACCACTTTGGTCCTATATGAGTTCCTATATATACTTAGATCTATTTCTGGGTTATCATCTGTGTTTTCTGATGCATTCGACTGTTCTTTTGCTGTGTCAAGAAGTTTTATGTGGATTTCTACTGTCACATGTAGTGTATTTTCTTAAAAAGCATATATTGTTAAATTATTTTATTTTCTCTTCTAGGCAGGAATTTTTAGCATGAATGCTTGTGAAGAAGGCTTTGCTACTGGTGGCAGAGATGGCTGTATTCGTCTTTGGGATTTAACTTTTAAACCAATTACTGTGATTGATCTCAGGGAAACAGACCAGGGGTACAAAGGTAATAGCAAAGCAGTTATCTCATTATTGGCAGATTCCAACTAGACCAAGGGCTGCCTCTTTCTTTCAGTAAACTTAAAGCATGTTTATAAATATAAATGAGGCTTACATTTGCTCCTTCATACTGGATACATTTAATTAAAATCCTTCTGCTGATGAGAAATTTTGCCTGAAGACTGTGTAGGTTTACTGTTAAGACAAAAGATTCCAGCTATAATTGGACCCACAGAGAGATGTGATAAGTACTTACTTTGGTAACCTTGAATTTTGGAAATATTTTGCTATTTGAAAGCTAAATGTAACTTTAGCAAATAAACTGTTGAAAATAGTGTGTTGAGAATTAGAGGAACTTTTGTTTAAGATTGTTTAAGTGCATGTATGTGTGTTTTTCCTCCATCCAAATTTGTTGGCAACCAAGATATAGTTTTTTCTTTGGAAGATTTTTAAAAATTGATGTAATAAAACAGTCTTTCACTACAAAAGTAAATGTATTACCCACTAGTGTTGTATTATAAGAGTAGGATTGGAAGTTACACAGATCTATATTTATGCCATATTTTAGTCACTTATTAGACATGTGACCTTGGGCTGCATACCATCATCTGTAAAATGAGAAAAAGAAATAGCTCAGAGGATAAAATGAGCTAATATATGTAAAAATTTTAGAAGAGTGTCTAGTACATAATGATCATCCAGTAAATGTTAGCTATTATATTGTTTTCATGAGTTTTGCTGAGCATTTTTTTACTGTAAAGTTTATAAAATAATTTGACACTTTTTCTTATTTGATTCTCAGAACATTGTAAGTTACACAGTAGCTCATTGTTGACCATACTATCTAGATAAGGAAACTGAGCGAAATACCAGCTTTCCTGAGGTTGTAAAAGGGATTGTATAGAGAAAAAGTAGAAATCTTTCTTCTTCTTGATTTTATGAGCACATTGAAGAGGTGAAATATAGACACATAAAAATCAGATTATTCTAAGAGAAAAATAAAACAATCCTATGGTGGAAGTTGGAGAAAGCAATGGCACCCCACTCCAGTGTTGTTGCCTGGACAATCCCAGGGACGGGGAAATTTTGTCTGTATGTTTTGGTTTTGTCTGATTCATTTTTGTATATGTTATAGGTTAAACTTCATTTTCTCTTATATCATCAAATACCACTTTGGTCCTATATGAGTTCCTATATATACTTAGATCTATTTCTGGGTTATCATCTGTGTTTTCTGATGCATTCGACTGTTCTTTTGCTGTGTCAAGAAGTTTTATGTGGATTTCTACTGTCACATGTAGTGTATTTTCTTAAAAAGCATATATTGTTAAATTATTTTATTTTCTCTTCTAGGCAGGAATTTTTAGCATGAATGCTTGTGAAGAAGGCTTTGCTACTGGTGGCAGAGATGGCTGTATTCGTCTTTGGGATTTAACTTTTAAACCAATTACTGTGATTGATCTCAGGGAAACAGACCAGGGGTACAAAGGTAATAGCAAAGCAGTTATCTCATTATTGGCAGATTCCAACTAGACCAAGGGCTGCCTCTTTCTTTCAGTAAACTTAAAGCATGTTTATAAATATAAATGAGGCTTACATTTGCTCCTTCATACTGGATACATTTAATTAAAATCCTTCTGCTGATGAGAAATTTTGCCTGAAGACTGTGTAGGTTTACTGTTAAGACAAAAGATTCCAGCTATAATTGGACCCACAGAGAGATGTGATAAGTACTTACTTTGGTAACCTTGAATTTTGGAAATATTTTGCTATTTGAAAGCTAAATGTAACTTTAGCAAATAAACTGTTGAAAATAGTGTGTTGAGAATTAGAGGAACTTTTGTTTAAGATTGTTTAAGTGCATGTATGTGTGTTTTTCCTCCATCCAAATTTGTTGGCAACCAAGATATAGTTTTTTCTTTGGAAGATTTTTAAAAATTGATGTAATAAAACAGTCTTTCACTACAAAAGTAAATGTATTACCCACTAGTGTTGTATTATAAGAGTAGGATTGGAAGTTACACAGATCTATATTTATGCCATATTTTAGTCACTTATTAGACATGTGACCTTGGGCTGCATACCATCATCTGTAAAATGAGAAAAAGAAATAGCTCAGAGGATAAAATGAGCTAATATATGTAAAAATTTTAGAAGAGTGTCTAGTACATAATGATCATCCAGTAAATGTTAGCTATTATATTGTTTTCATGAGTTTTGCTGAGCATTTTTTACTGTAAAGTTTATAAAATAATTTGACACTTTTTCTTATTTGATTCTCAGAACATTGTAAGTTACACAGTAGCTCATTGTTGACCATACTATCTAGATAAGGAAACTGAGCGAAATACCAGCTTTCCTGAGGTTGTAAAAGGGATTGTATAGAGAAAAAGTAGAAATCTTTCTTCTTCTTGATTTTATGAGCACATTGAAGAGGTGAAATATAGACACATAAAAATCAGATTATTCTAAGAGAAAAATAAAACAATCCTATGGTGGAAGTTGGAGAAAGCAATGGCACCCCACTCCAGTGTTGTTGCCTGGACAATCCCAGGGACGGGGGAGCCTGGCGGGCTGCTGTCTATGGGGTCGCACAGAGTCGGACACGACTGAAGCGACTCAGCAGCAGCAGCAGCAGCAGCATGGTGGCAGTTATAGGCTTCCCTAGTGGCTCAGATGGTAGAGAATCCACCTGCAATGTGAGAGACGTGGGTTCGATCCCTGGGTTGGAAAGGTCCCCATGGAGGAGGGCATGGCAGCCTTCTGCAACATTCTTACCTGGAGAATCCCCACGGACAAAGGAGCCTGACGCACCACAGCCCGTGGGGCTGCAGAGTCGCACACACCTGAGTGACTAAGCACACGAGGGCAGCCCCTGAGTAATCACTCCATGGGTTACAAGGTGCTGACTGAGGAAGTGATCGGGCTACGACTGATGCTGTCTAACGAGGAAGAAGAGTGTATGTCCTGAAGGATGGGTAGAAACTGGCTATATAAAAAGAAATATTTCACATAGAAAACAGTATGGATAAATGAAGAAAATGTGTGCATCCAAGATTCCTTCTCTCTTACACCTCAGGTATAAAAGATACAAAAATTAATAGGGGTTTAGGCAGATTAGCATTCTGTTATTACAGTACTAATCTTAAATACAATTCCATTTTGACTAGGTTTGTCTGTGAGAAGTGTCTGTTGGCGAGGAGACCACATTCTAGTTGGAACACAGGATGGCGAAATTTTTGAAATTGTGGTTCATGAAAGAAACAAGCCTTTCCTAATTATGCAAGGGCATTGTGAAGGCGAGCTGTGGGCACTTGCTGTCCATCCTACTAAACCTTTGGCCGTGACTGGAAGCGATGACCGTTCAGTCAGGTAAGCAAACCACAGAGTAATTACGTAAGCTGGAATTTGTCCTTAGAGCAACAGAATAAAAACTTAAAAAAAACCCAAAAGCTTAGTTTTAAATTTTATTAGCAACAAATGAACATAACGGGTGCCAACAGTGTATAGAATTAACAACTATTTATAAGATTTGGGTTTTTCTCTTAAAAGCCTAAGTTGGAGTTTGTTTCATATAAAAATATACAGAACTACCTCCTCTTTTAGCACTCTATACTATTCCCCTGTGTACTGTATCATTCAGCCAAGCTATCATTTGGTGGAAGTTTAGGTTCTGCCAGTTTTGCATTTCTGAATGCAGTGCTTGCAGTGAGCATCATTGTACCTGTGCCGTTTAGTCCACGTGTAAATAAGAATATTTCTGTGATAAATTCTTATTAGTGCCAGAGTCCAGCTCCAGCAGCCAGGGATTCAACCTAAGGGATGGGCGGTGTTGGCAAGAAACTGAGGCAGCCTCCCAGTTGACTGTTTATTTCAAGCTTATGATTCTCTTTTATACTTTTATAAAAGCATTAGGTCAGAGGTTTGATATGTTTAGTTCCCATTGACCCAGATTTATTTTTCTCCAAAAATCATTGTTGCCCCTCAAAAGGAATTCCTTCCTCAGTGATTCCCTTATCTACTTTTTCTCATGTGTCCTTGTGAATACACTGTAACTCATACTAATGTCTGGGCTGCACACCACATTCCTCAGTTTAATTCTTATCTTTCTAAGTCCTATTTGCCCCTAGTATCCTAAGCTCACTATTTCTTAAAAAGGGCTTCCTGCTAATAATATGTCTAAAGTCCTTAATTTCTATAAGCTAGAGTAGAATATTGTAACATTACAGCAGTCCTTAAATCTTTAGCTTCTAACTATTTAATTATTCCTAAGCCCTAAATCCAGCAACTCCATTGCCATAAACACTTTTCTCACAGATGGGCTTCAGATAGCAGTCCCTCCCATGGCCTCAAGCTGCAGCCTGTGTGCTCACCCTGGAACACTCTTTTGTAAAAGTTCTTGAACAAATGTCAGTGATTAACTTTATGAGCTATTCTCTGAGCACAGCTGCAGAAGGCTTTATGCCTTCTCGTGCTCCTTTCAAAAACAATAAGCACCTGAATATTCTCTTCCGTCAACTCAGCTGAGGAAAGGAAAACACAAGTCAGAATCACAAAACCTAACTCCTTCACTCCGGGTTTTGCTACGGAACAAAGGGAGAGGGTTTAGGGCCGTGCCTATATTTGCCTCTATTTGCCTCAATTTTGTCAGTAATGCCTAACGCGACTCCCGACATATTAGTGTTCAAAAGATACATGCATTTTAAATTTAATGAATAGTGCCTTACAAGAGGCAATAACAATTTACACACCTATCAGCAACGTGTGACAGAGCCTTTTCTCTCACACTCTTGCCAGTACTAATCACCGCGAACTGTGAAAAATGATACCTTGTTTTGTTTTAAAAATATGCTTTTCTCTCATATTGAGGGATCTTGAGTATGTTTCCGTATGTTTAGAGGACATTTATATTTCCTTTTCTTTGACTTGTTTGTTCAAGCTCTTTGCATATTTTCTCTTAGTTCATTGGTCTTTTTCTAATTATTTTAATATAGGGTCTAAAACTTGTCTATATATGAAAGCAGCAATTAGCCTTTTGTCTATGACAGTTTTTAAAGTGTGATTCCTAGACCAGAAGCATCAACATTACAAGGGAACTAGTAAGCAATGCAAATTTATCATGCCTTATACAGGACCTTGTATAAGGAATCCACCAATTTAGGATTTTCTAGATACTAAAGTTTGAGAAGCACTGATCAGTTGATATCGGTTGAAATACTTTTCCACTTTGATATTGTCTTTTGTCCCCATTTCATCTGTATTAATATTTCCATTTATGTCTCTGAAAGATCACACCACCACAATACTGTTATCACTGTATTCCTTTTGCTTCTTAGAATTAGACTTATAATAAGGTCCATTTATTGCAATTGTTAATATGTCCTTTAAATCTCTTTTATTCTATAGCTTCCCTTCTTCCCTTTTTGATTTTTCTTTTTACGTTTATTTGTTGAAGAAACTTAATATTTGCCCTCTAGAGTTCTCCACATTCTGGATTTGAATATCTATAGTATATTTTAATGAATTCCCTCTTCCCTGTATTCTGCAAACTGATAGTTAGATCTAGAGTTTGATGAGATGCAGCTAGGAATTCTCACTCAGAATATTTCCTAGGTAGTAATGTGTATCCTTGTTTAATGGTAATATGTAGCCTCCTTTTTGCCATATTTGCAGCCATTGATGGTTGTTATCTAGATCAGTACTTCTCAAACTTTTTAAAAATTGTTGCTCTCCTAATGAGACTTTTAAGAATTGCTCCCCCTAATTGTACTCCTTCTCTGTGAAATTTTAGCACCACAAAAAATTGTATGTATGAATGTATTAATATGAATGTGTGTATATATATATACATATATGTATTTGTACTGTAGACTTAAGAGAGCCACAAACTACTGTCATATTTAAGATTTTCACCCTTAAGAGCTAATTTTTAGCTTTGGAGGAGCAATATTACCCCTGTTGAGAATGTGTGACCTAAATCTGTTATGTTATTGAGTTTCAAGTAGTGGTATTCTAACTCTATCATTCATTATTCATTTTTAGCTGCCATGTTTGTATAAAAATAATTTCTCTTCATTAACTATTTGATTATCCTAGATTAAATTTGTACAGGAAAAGCAGAAAAATGCATAATTCTTTAATATTTACAAGTAAAAACTACTTGGTTCCACAGAATTCTTTCTATGGCCTATGCACATTTCTTGCCATTTTTTTGTGCGTTGTAGATATTTTTCTCCTTTATTTTTAGAAGCTCTTCACATATTATGGATATTAAACCTTTGGACTGTAAGTTGCAAATACTTTTCACCACCTTGTTACTTGCTTCTTTATTATGCTTAGATCTTTTGTCATGAAAAGGTTTTTTTTGTTACTTTGTTTTATGCATCTGAATTTATCAACATTTTCTTTTATGACTTCTGAGTTTTCTAGCATAGAGAAATCCTCCCTAAGGTTAAAAAGCTTTTTCTAGTATATTCTTCTAGTGTATTAGTGGGTTTACTTTTTATGTTTAACTCCTAATCTTTGTAAAATTTACTTTAGTGTAAAAAGTGAGATGGAGATGCAACCTGATTCTTCCCAGGTAACTACTGATATTTTAAGTGGTATGTTAATCAGTCATGGCACTGGCTGTCTTTGTGCCACTTGGTTTTCTGTAGATAGAGGATGCCATAGAACTGTCCACACGGAAACCTGATGTGGGGCTACACTTTACCCACATGATTTGCTAGGAGTTTCTTCCAGTTTACGAGGACAGCTGGTACTGGCTGCTTTCTAAAAGGGGCAGCTGATACTTTAAAAAGTAATTGTGTTAACTGAAAACTGGGTTCACCTCTTGGTGGGTGCCAAACCAAAAGACACAGTCAAACCAAAGATCTAGAGAAGAAAGGCTGTATTACTACCTGCAACAAGTAAGAACACCAGGATCCTTCCCAAACTAGTGTCTCCCCAAATAGCAAAATTGGGGAAGTTTTAATTGCAAAGTGTTATAGGGCAAGTCAGGATTTTTAGCTTTTGTTCCTGACAGAAACTCAGAACCAACAATGGTTAAATCCACTGGAGAAAATGAAGTTCACTGTTAACATTATTGATTCTAAAAGACACGATTCAAGACTGTGTGTGTGTGTGTGCAAAATTGTGAAAAGATAATACAGTGAATAATTGTAAGGCTTTAAACAGCTTGACTTTTTACAGGCTTTATAATCTGTCTGTAAGCCATTTCCCCCATATGTATTTTTTACCCCAGTGTGATTCCACTTGACGTTGTGCTGGATAACTGCTTTCCCTCTAGTGTCTTTGAAAATATTCTAGCCTGTAGTTATTCCATGCAAACTGTTCATAAAAGCTAATTCTTTATCACTTCACACTTGGCATTTACTCGTCAAATAAACCACTTAGTAGTAACAATAACATTTGTTGACTTATCAAAACTCTAGGAAAACCACTCAAAAGTATTTGCCTTGTTTTTCATTAACTGTTAGTGTTATTCCCAAACCCTCAACTCTGTAAGCAACTGTTCTTGCCCAAAGGCTAATTGTGTTAAACAAGTTGATTTTTTCTGGACAGATTTCTTCAGCTGCATCAGTGCAAAATGATTTAGTTAATCCATTACCAATAAGTAATTTTCTTTGCTTATCTAAAAAGTGAGCCACTTTTTTTTTTTTACTTTCTTAGTAGGTTTTTTTAAGCAAAACCTCATTTTAATTTTTGAATGTGTAAATAAATTCTGCTACAATGAGATTTTATTTATTTTTTAATATTAAAATTCATTTATTTAATTAAATCTAAATTTAGTCTTTTTTTTTAATACTTTATTCCATTTTACAACCCTGCATTGGTTTTGCCATACATTGACATGAATCAGCCACAGGTGTACACGATCTCCCAATGCTGAAGCCCCCTCCCACCTCCCACCCCACACCATCTTCCCAGATCATCATGTACACCAGCCCCAAGCAACCTGTATCCTGTATTGCTGGAAAAACTGGTCAACCACTTGTAAAAGAATTAAACTAGATCACTTTCTAACACCACACACAAAAATAAACTCAAAATGGATTAAAGATCTAAATGTAAGACCAGAAACTATAAAACTCCTCAAGGAGAACATAGGCAAAACACTCTCTGACATGCATCACAGCAGGATCCTCTATGATCCTCCCAGTATACTGGAAATTAAAGCAAAAATAAACAAATGGGATCTAATTAAAATTAAAAGCTTCTGCACAACAAAGGAAACTATAAGTAAGGTGAAAAGACAGCCTTCTGAATGGGAGAAAACAATAGCAAATGAAGCAACATTTCACATGATGTACTCTGCATATAAGTAAGGAGGGTGACAATATACAGCCTTGACATACTCCTTTCCCAATTTGGAACCAGTTCATTGTTCCATGTCACATTTTAACTACTGCTTCTTGATCTGCATGCAGGTTTCTCAGGAGGCAGGTAAGATGATCTGGTATTCTCATCTCTAAGAATTTTCCACTGTTTGTGGTGATCTATATAGTCAAAGGCTTTGGCATAGTCAATAAAGCACATGTTTTTCTGGAACTCTCTTGCTTTTTCTATGATCCAGTGGATGCTGGCAATTTGATCTCTGGTTCTTTTGCCTTTTCTAAATCCAGCTTGAACATCTGGAAGTCCACAGTTCACGTATTGTTGAAGCCTGGCTTGGAGAATTTTGAGTGTTACTTTGCTAGCATGTGAGATAAATGCAATTGTGTAATAGTTTGAACATTCTTTGGCACTGCCCTTCTTTGGAATTGGAATGAAAACTGACCTTTTCCAGTCCTGTGGCCACTGCTGAGTTTTCCAAATTTGCTGGCATTTTGAGTACAGCATTTTAATAGCATCATCCTTTAGGGTTTAAAATACCTCAACCGGCATTCCATTACCTCTGCTAGTTTTGTTTGTAGTGATGCTTCCTAAGGCCAATTGACTTTGCACTCCAGGATTTCTGTCTCTAGATGAGTGATCACACCATCGTGGTTATCTGGATCATGAAGATCTTTTTTGTATAGTTCTTCTGTGTATTCTTGCCACCTCTTCTTAATATCTTCTGCTTCTGTTAGGTCCGTACCTTTCTGTTCTTTATTGTGCCCATCTTTGCATGAAATATTCCCTTGGCATCTCTAATTTTCTTGAAGTGATCTCTAGAGTTTCCATTGTATTGTTTTCCTCTATTACTTTGCATTGATCAGTGAGGAAAGCTTTCTTATCTTTCCTTGCTAGTCTTTGGAACTCTGCTTTCAAGTAGTTGTAGCTTTCCTTTTCTCCTCTGCCTTTGTTTTTCCAGCTGGGAATCATTTCATCCTCTTGCCCTAAATCCTGGGCGAGCCCAGATCCAGCAGGAACTGACAAGGGCCTGGTCTGAGGCAGGACCGCCACCCCCTCCTTGTCTAGTGGTGTTTTTAAGTATGAGCACACCGGGGAGCGGTAGGGAGGAGCTGAACAAGGCTTCAGAGGAGGAGGAGGATAAATTGGTGTTAAGGAAACCCACATGGTCTGGCACTAAAGTTTCAAATTCTATAAAAGAAAACCAGAAGTAAACTTAATTCTAAGTGAAAGGCTGCTATAAATCCATGCATGGAAGCAGGAATCCTCTGGGTGAATGGATACCAACTTTGAGGCTTGTTCTTCTCTTCACCTGCTGTAAGGTACTAAACAGTGACCCTCAAACATATGTTAATATCCTAACCCCAGAACCTGTGAACACAGCCTTATTTGGGATGAGGTCTTTGTGAATATCAATAAGGATTTCCAAATGAGATCATCGTAGATCACCCAGATGGGCCCTGAATCCAATGACAAGGGTGAATGGATACCAACTTTGAGGCTTGTTCTTCTCTTCACCTGCTGTAAGGTACTAAACAGTGACCCTCAAACATATGTTAATATCCTAACCCCAGAACCTGTGAACACAGCCTTATTTGGGATGAGGTCTTTGTGAATATCAATAAGGATTTCCAAATGAGATCATCGTAGATCACCCAGATGGGCCCTGAATCCAATGACAAGTGTTCTCATTAGACATTTCTAAAAGATTGAAGGGGAGAGGACAATGGCCTCCCAGTTGTAGAGGTCAGCAGTCTGAAGTTTAGGTCCTGGCAGAGCTGGGAGGGGCTCTGGGGGAGTGTCCTCTCTTGCTTCTCTAGGCTTCGGTGACTCCAGGTGTTCCTTAGGCAGTGGCTGCAGCCTGTAGCCTGTCTCCATTTTTCGTGTTGTCTCCTCCTTTGTGTCTGTGTCTTCTCCCTTCCTGTCTTACCCTCTTACACTGTTGGTGGAAATGCAAACTAGTACAGCCACTATGGAAAACAGTGTGAATGCTCAACATCACTCATTATCAGAGAAATGCAAATCAAGACCACAGTGAGGTACCACTTCACACCAGTCAGAATGGCTGCGATCCAAAAATCTACAAGCAATAAATGCTGGAGAGGATGTGGAGAAAAGGGAACCCTGTTACACTGTTGGTGGGAATGCAAACTAGTATAGCCATTATGGGAAACAGTGTGGAGATTCCTTAAAAAATTGCAAATAGAACTGCCTTATGACCCAGCAATCCCACTGCTGGGCATACACACCGAAGAAACCAGAATTGAAAGAGACACGTGTACCCCAATGTTCATTGCAGCATTGTTTATAATTGCCAGGACATGGAAACAACCTAGATGTCCATCAGCAGATGAATGGATAAGAAAGCTGTGGTACATATACACAATGGAGTATTACTCAGCCCTTAAAAAGAATAAATTTGACGCAGTTCTAATGAGATGGATGAAACTGGAGCCGATTATACAGAGTGAAGTTAGCCAGAAAGAAAAACACCAATACAGTATACTGACACATATGTATGGAATTTAGAAAGATAGTAATGATGACCCTGTAAGTGAGACAACATAAGAGACACAGAGGTATAGAACGGACCTTTGGACTCTGAGGGAGAGGGAGAGGGTGGGATGATTTGGGAGAATGGCACTGGAACATGTATACCATCATATAAGAAATGAAGCGCCAGTCTATGTTCAATACAATGAGATTTTAAATTTTCTAATTTTTCTGACCATTGCTTTCCTGTGAGTTGAAAATATCATGATAAGTGCTTAGTCTGGTAATGTTAATGTACCTTTTTACTCTTTTAGGATAGCTATAATATCACTGAATAATAAACACAATGCTCTACCGTCTAATTCACTAATTGTGTAATCCACACTGTACTGTGCCTTAAAACACAATTTTCAGAGTTTTCTCTTTTTTCTTTCTTGTTACGACGTGATGGTTATGTATTGGAAATAAAAAAAATAAAATGCCATGAGGTCACAATACACATAGTTGAGATTCTGTCAGGTCTTGTAGTGTTGGTGTAATTTGTAGTGAATCAGAGGAGCAGAACGAGGTGATGAGTGCCACCATCTACCGTCTGTTCTGCAAGCATTCACCTCTGCCTCTGGAGTATGAGAACAGCCACAGACAGTATGAACACAGAGCAGGGTGGCTGTGTTCCCAGAAAACTTGATCTGTAGACACTGAAGTCTGAGTCTGAATTTCATATAATTTTCTCATGACTCAAAATGTTATTCTTTGATCATCTTTTTCAAACATTTACAAATGTAAAAACAAAGGGGATCAAGATGGCACAGTAGGAAGATGTGGAGCTCACTTCCCCTCCACAAATACATCAGAAATACATCTACATATGGAAGCATTCTCACAGAAAGTAGCTGGAAACTGGCAGAACTCCTGCACAACCAGAGCTGCAAGAAAGCTCTTCATGTGACCTGGCAGGATGGCAGTGAAAGTACCAGGTTGGGACCTGCACCCCTGGGAGGGGTCTGAAAGGAGTCAGTCTGCACGGGAGGACCTAGCCCTGGAGAGCGAGCAGGCTAAGCCACAAGCTGGCCGTACCAGTTCTAGGGTCCAGTGCAGAGAAGATAAGCCCCCCTGCTTTCTGGGAGAGCCATTGGGACAGACAGAGGCCTCAGATCTAGACTCCACTTTGAAGGAGTGTGCACACGCTGACTTGCCAGGAGCCCAGATGGAGAGAGCCTTGTGCTGGTGTCTGCTACCACACCCGCGCTCTCCAGTCCAAGTGGAGCAAACATCCTGGCCCTGCTCACTCCACCGCAGCCTGGCTCAAGACCTAGGCCAGCCAGGCCCTGGGAAGCGTCGCAGAAACAGACCACGGGGCTCACGGTGGCAGCGGCCCCTCATCATCACACGCGGGAGCAGGCAGCAGTTGGCCACACTCCCCGGTCCTGCCCACTGCACACTGCAGATTCGTGCTGGCCTGGGGCAGACAGATCCTGGGCAGAGACGGCCACTGAGGCAGCCCAGATCTCTGGCGGCCGTGCAGCCCCTCAGTTCCTGCAGCACAACACCTTGATGCCCAGCCTCAGCCTGTTCGGCACCACAGCCTTATACCAGATCTGGGCTGAAGGTAACAGAGGCAGGGATGTAATCTCAGCCTGCTTGCTTCTAAATAGAGCCATGGAGTCCGGCACAGGGTGCGTGTAGGTCCTCTGATGCCCAAGCATCGCTGGCTTCAGCACTCGCCTCCTTGGGCAGGGCACATGCTCAAGGGCAGCAGAGCCTTGTCACAGCCAGTCATCAGGGCTTCTGTCAGCAGCTGAGTGGGCAGTCTTGTTCCTGACGGAGTGGCAGTAGCCGCAGAGCAGAGAGGAAGTCCTGCTGTACTCCCTGAACAGGCTTTAGATCCTCTGGCACCTCTGCCTCCCCGTCAGGGGGATAATGGCTAGCATACCCTGGGAAGAGATGTGACTGGCATTCATACCAAAACCAACCGTCGCACCAAAGGCATTGGACACACATAGTCTACACAGAGACACTCACATAAAAACATCTTAAAAACAGCTCTATAAGATTATAGTAGAAAACGGTTTCTTCTAAATTTATAGAGACAGTAGGAGGGAGGCTCTGGTGGGGGAGAGATATGTATGTATAGTTATGACTGATCCACATTGTACGGCAGAAACCAGCACAGTATTGTAAAGCAGTTACCCTCCAATTAAATAATAATTTAAAAAATAAAGTTAAGTAAAATGAAAAGGCAGAGGAACTACTCCTAATTAAAAGAACAAGAGAAATTCCCTGAAAGATTACAAATAATGAAACAGAGCTCACCAGTCTACCAGACCCTAAGTACAAAAAGGTGAAATAAAAATGCTAAATTAATTAGGAAAGATTATTGATAGGAATGCAGATCACTGTAAAAAGGAATTAAAAACTGTAAAGATGAACCAATCAAAAATAGACAACACAAAAAATAGATAAGTCAGTGACTGAGATAAAAAGCAATCTGCTGCTGCTACTGCTACTAAGTCACCTCAGTCGTGTCCGACTCTGTGCAACCCCATAGACGGCAGCCCACCAGGCTCCCCGTCCCTGGGATTCTACAGGCAAGAACACAGGAGTGGGTTGCCATTTCCTTCTCCAGTGCATGAAAGTGAAGTCATTCAGTCATGTCTGACACTTAGCAACCCCATGGACTGCAGCCCACCAGGATCCCGCGTCCATGGGAGTTTCCAGGCAAGAGTGCTGGAGCGGGTCACCAGTGCCTTCTCCAAAAGCAATCTAGAAGCAACAAATAGGTTACTAAACAACACAGAAGGATGAAGTGACCTGAAAGATAGAATACTGCACATCATCCAATCAGAACAGCAGACAGAAAGACAAAATGGAAAAAAAGGGCATATATGAGACCTGTAGGATAAAGAAGAATGTGCCAGCCTATGCATAATAGGAGTTCCAGAAGGAGAAATGAGAGAGAAGGAGATTAAAAAAATGTATTTGAAGATATTAGAGCTAAAAACTTCTCAAACCTAAAGAAAAAAACAGGTATACAGATACAGGAAGAACAGAGGGTCCCAAATGAAATGAATTCAAACAAACCCACACCTAAACATATTATAATTAAAATGACAAAAATTAAAGAGAGGATTCTAAATAGAGCAAGAGAAAAAAGAGTCCATTACAAGGGAAGCTCCATAAAGCAACAGCTGATTTCTCTGTGAACACTTTTCAGGCCAGAATGGAATGACATGGATTCAAAACCCTGAAAGGGAAAAAAACCCTGCAACCTAGGATACTCTGTCCAGCAAGATTATCATTTAGAATAGGAGAGAGAAAGAATTTTTAAGACAAAGAAGACTTGGGCAATACTGCACCTATCCTGAAAGAAATATTGAAGGATATTCTGTAAACAGAAGAGAATCAAGAATCTGTATGAAAGAGAAAAATCACAATAAGAAAGGCAAATATATAGTAAGGATTGAAGGTCACTTAAATAAACCACATGTAAATTTTAAAACAGTTAAAAATTTTAGAAGTGATTATGATTACAATAAAGAGTAAAAAGATAAGTATGAAGATTAAAATAAGACATTAGATATCAAAATCTCAAAATGTTGGAGAGGGGAGTTATAAAAATGTAAATCATATAGAATGTGTTTGAACTTGAATGATGCTGATATAGTTATGGGTTAATAGAACTCTATGGTAATGAAAAGTAAAAAATATACAATAGGTTCATAAAAAACAAAGAGAAAGGAACTCAAGGGTACTACAAAAGAAAATCATAAAGCCATAGAAGGAAAAACAAAAAGGGGAGAAATGAAGAACTACATAAATCACTGGAAATTTGATTAAAATGGCAGTAAGTACATACTTATCAATAATTACTTTTAATGTGAGTTCAGTTCAGTCGTGTCTGACTCTTTGTGACTCCATGGACTGTAGTGCAGCAGGCTTCCCTGTCCATCACCAACTCCCAGAGCTTGCTCAAACTCATGTCCATTAAGTCAGTGATGCCATCCAACCGTCTCATTGTCTGTCATCCCCTTCTCCAGCCTTCACTCTTTCCCAGCATCAGGGTGTTTTCTAAGGAGTTAGTTCTTTACATCAGGTGGCCAAAATCTTGGAACTTCAGCATCAGTCCTTCCAGTGAATATTCAGGACTGATTTCCTTTAGGATGGACTGGTTGGATCTCTTTGCAGTCCAAGGGACTCTCAAGAGTCCTCTTCAGCACCACAGTTCAAAAGCATCAAATCTTCGGCACTCAGCTTTCTTCACAGTCCAACTCTCACATCCATACATGACCACTGGGAAAACCATAGCTTTGACTAGATGGATCTTTGTTGGCAAAGTGATGTCTGTTTTTTAACATGCTGTCTAGGTTGGTCATAAGTTTTCTTCCAAGGAGCAAACTTCTTTTAATTTCATGGCTGCAGTCACCATCTGCAGTGATTTTGGAGCCCCCAACAATAAAGTCTCTCACTGTTTCCCCATCTATTTGCGATGAAGTTTTGGGACCAGATGCCATGATCTTTGTTTTTTGACTGTTGAGTTTTAAGCCAACTTTTTCACTCTCCTCTTTCACTTTCATTAAGAAGCTGTTTAATTCTTCTTCACTTTCTGCCACAAGGGTGGTATCATCTGCGTATCTGAGGTTATTGATATTTCTCCCCGCCGTCTTGATTCCTGCTTGTGCTTCATCCAGCCAGCATTCCGTATTTTTGCATAATGTCAGTGGACTAAATACTCTGATTAAAAGAGTGGCAGATTGGATTTTTAAAAAAGAATCTCCAATATACTGCCTACAGAAGGCTCACTTCAGGGCAAAAAACACAGATAATGAAAAATGTGAAGGGAAGGGAAAAGATATTTCATGCAAACTGGAAACAGCAAGAAAGTAGAGATAGCAGTACTCATATTAAACAAAATAAACTTTAAAACAAAGGCCATAAAGAAAGACAAAGAAGGACACCATATAGTAATAAAGAAATCAATGTAAGAGGAGAATATTACACTTGTTAGCATATATGTGCCCAACATGTACATGTGTGGCAAGCTCCAGATGTGTCTGACCCTTTGCGACCCTATGGACTGTAACCTGCCAGGCTCCTCTGTCCATGGAATTTCTCCACACAAGAATACTGGAGTGGGTTGCCATGCCTTCCTCCAGGGGATTCTCCCAACCCAGAAATAGAACCCACATCTCTTCCATCTCCTGCATCAATAGGTGGGTTCTTTACCACTAGTACCCAATATAGGAACATCTAAATATATAAAACAAATACAGACATGAAGGGAGACATTTACAGTAATTCGATAATAGTAGGCTTTAACACTCCACTGACGTCAGTGGACACATCATCCAGACAGAAAACTAATAAGGCAACAGAAGTTCTGAATTACACAGTAGATCAGTTGGACTTAATTGATATCCAATTAAGGGGAAAAAAAAGGCTGGAATACCCTTTCATTCCAATTACACTTGAAACATTGTCTTGGATGGATCACATACTAGGTCAAAAAAAAAAGGCTTAGCAATTTAAGATAATAGAAATTATTTCAAGCATCATTTCTGACCATAACAGTATAAAACTGGGAATCAGCCATAGAACAAAAAACTGGAAAAGAACAACCACTTGGAGACTAAATAGTGTGAGTGAGTGAAAGTTGCTCAGTCTTGTCTGACTCTTTGTGACCCCATGGACTCCACGTCCGTGGAGTTCTTCAGGCCAGAATACTGGAGTAGGCAGCCTTCCCCTTCTCCCGGGGATCTTCCCAACCGGGGGATCAAACCCAGGTCTCCCACACTGCAGGTGAATTCTTTATCAGCTAAGCGAGCCACCAGGGTAGCCCCAGGCTGGTAGATCCCAAGACTATAAATAGCATGCTGCTAAAAAATAGATGCGTTGATGATGAAATCAAAGAAGAAATCACAGAGTTAGTTAGACACATGAAAGGCAAGAACACTGGAGTGGGTTGCCATTTCCTTCTCCAATGCATGAAAGTGAAAAGTGAAAGGGAAGTCTCTCAGTTGTGTCCGACTCTTCACGACTTTGTGGATCGCAGCTTACCAGGCTCCTCTGTCCATGGGATTTTCCAGGCAAGAGTACTGGAGTGGGGTGCCGTCGCTTTTTCTGAAAAGTGAAAATACAACTTTACAAATCTATGGATGCAGCAAAAACAGTTTTAGAAGGGAGATTTATAGTGATAGAGGCCTTCCTCAAGAAACAAGAAAAATTTCAAGCAACCTAACCAACCACCTAAAAGAATTAGAAAGAGAAGAACAGCAAAACCCAGAGTAAGCAGAAGGAAGGAAGCAATAAAGACCAAATAGGAAATAAATAGAGAATAGTTTTTAGAAGAGAAAAAAATCAATAAAACCAAGAGCTGATATTTTGAAAAGGTGAACAAATTGACAAATCTCTGGTCAGACTCACCAAGAAGAAAAGAGAAAAGACCCAACCAAACAAAATAAGAAATGAGAAAGAGGAAAAAATAACTGATACCACAGAAATACAAAAAAAAAGTTGTTACTGCATACTGTAAACAGTTATCCGCCAACAAACTGGACAACCTAGAAGAAATGGATGTATTTCTAGTGGCATAACTGTGATAATTGAGTCAAGAAGAAACATAGCTTGAACAGACCAATCACTAGAAGTGATATATAATCTGTAAAAGTTTGTTATAATTTAATTCAAAATATTACTAATTTTCATTGGTAATTTTGGTCTTTGTTCAGGTTATTTGGAAGTGTAATTCTTTTAAACAATGGGTATTTTTTACTACTTATTACAGTGTTTTAACATTAGAGTCTGGAAAAAACTGAATTTACATAATCTGAAGTATCACTCTTAAGTTAAAAGACTATAAATATAGTGTAT
>SJYC01057619.1:0-12053 GCA_006408675.1 Madoqua kirkii
CATAAGATTGCTTTTTATATTCAACATGTAGAATCAAGCTATAGTAATAAACTATATTGTGTATAACTAACACAAAGTAAATAAAGTTGACAAGGCAAGGCATAATACAGGTAACAAACTTTGTTAGTAAGAATGGATGAATTCTGGAAGAATAATCACCATGTGTTTCGTATTATGTCTGTTAGAGAGCAAGATATTGACATAGTTTCCAATACAGGAAATGTCAAAAAAAATTTAAACACTGTTTTTTGTAAAATAAAATTGCATGGTTCAAATTTTAAAATGGAGAACTCCTTAATATTCAGCAATTTTATTACACATCAACCTCACTAAAGTACAAGAAATGTTATCACCACCTTTTTAGTTCAATCAGTTCAGTCATTCAGTTGTCTCCGACTCTTTGTGACTCTATAGACTGCAGCAAACCAAGCTTCCTTGTCCTTCACCAACTTCCAGAGCTTACTCAGATTCAAGTCCATCCAGTTGGTAATTCCATCCAACCATCTCATCCTCTGTCATCCCCTTCTCTTCCTGTCTTCAATCTTTCCCAGCATCAGCATCTTTTCTAATGGGTCAGTTCTTTGCATCAGGTCGCCAAAGTATTGGAGCTTCAGCTTCAGCATCAGTCCTTCCAATGAATATTCAGGACTGATTTCCTTTAGGATGGACTGGTTGGATCTCCTTGCAGTCCAAGGGACTCTCAAGAGTTTTTTCCAACACCATAGTTCAAATGCATCCCCTTTTACTTTTTAATAATAAAAGTTAACAGGAGTTGAGACCTTTCTATGGACCAGGTACTGTTCTCAGTACTGTACATGTATAAATTCATTTAGTCTTATCATACTAGAATAGTACCTGAAATAAGTACTATTATCATTCCTATTTTGGAGATGAGGAAACTGAAGCACAGACATATATATTAACTTTCTCAAAACTGCACAGATGCCATCTGAAAGTCAATGTTTTGAACACAGGCAGTTTAGATTCCAAAGCTCATACCTCTAATCAAGATATCAATGTCTGCTATATATGGTAATTAAATTTATCTATTCAAGTAACTAGATAAAAATGGAAGAAACTGCACTGAAATTGGTAGGAAGAACACATAAATGAGAGAACCAATGTGAAACTCCACAAATGGTAAGCGGAATCAGCGCGTGCTGGCCAGTCTTGTAATCGTGCTATAAATAGTCTTAGGCTGTTTCACTAAGAATTTTATAGTTGGGCAAAGAACTGAAGGAAAGAGGGAGTTATTCACGTGATATATGTGAGAAAACCTTTGTGGGCAGAAGGGAAAGCTGAAATGTGGGCCTCCAATTGGAGGATAGAACCTTGTTGACATGTTTATGAATATGGATGTCAATCTTTGGTTAGAATGAGTGGATGTGAACTTTTATTATTATTATATTAAAAATAGTTCCATTACAAGAATTTGGAAAAAGTTGAGACATGACTTATGCATTTATTTTTAAAGACCACTCTTGTCAGATGTTTGGAAAATAGACCATACAGAGGCAAAGATCTCAGTGAGGAACTAACACATTAATCCAAATGGGGAAGGATGGCAACTCAGAGCTAGGATACAGAGGTGAAATGCTTGAATTCTAGGTAAATTGTGAAGATAGCTAACAAGAATTGCTGCTAGATTGGATGTCAAGTAAGACAAGAAAGCCTAGTCAATAAGATCGCAAGGATTTTGTTCTCAGGACCAACAGGATGGGGATGCCACTTACTGAGATGTAGAACTGGGTAGAGCAGATTTGGAGAGGATGAATGCAAGGTTTTGTACATATATATCAAACCAGTCAATCCTAAAGGAAATCAATCCTCAAAATTCCTTGGAAGGACTGATGCTGAAGCTGAAGATCCAATACTTTGGCCACCTAATGAAAAGAATTGACTCACTGGTAAAGATTGAAGGCAGAAAGAGAAGGAGGTGCAGAGGATGAGATGGTTACATGGCATCACCAACTCAATGGACATAAATTTGAGCAAACTCCAGGAAATTGGTGAAGGACAGGAAAGTCTGGTGTGCTGCAGTCCATGGGCTCACAAAAAGTCAGACATAATTTAGCCAATGAAAAACAACATGTGTGTGTGTGTGTGTGTGTGTGTATGTGTGTGTGTGTGCGTGCATATATATATTCACAGATACTTACACAGACATTCATAGATGTTTACTGTATCTACACTGTAGTTGTCTGTAGATAAAAAATATAGAATAGAAGTAGAAGTACTAATGTCAAATCTTTATCTAACACTATCTAAAGTGTTTGAAGATGATCTGGCCTAACTAAGATGAAGATGATAGCAATGAAGAGAAAGAGAAAGGAGAAAATATTTAGAAGATATAATTGTTGGGTCTTATAGATAGCATATTGAAAAGCAGAGACATTTCTTTGCCTACAAAGGTCTGTCTAGTCAAGGCTATGGTTTTTTCAGTGGTCATGTATGGATGCAAGAGTTTGCTGTGAAGAAAGATGAGCGCCAAAGAATTGATGCTTTTGAACTGTGATGTTGGAGAAAACTCTTGAGAGTCCCTTGGACTGCAAGGAGATCCAACCAGTCCATTCTGAAGGAGATCAGCCCTTGGTGTTCTTTGAAAGGAATGATGCTAAATCTGAAATCCAGTACTTTGGCTACCTCATGCAAAGAGTTGACTCATTGGAAAAGACTCTGATGCTGGGAGAGATTGGGGGCAGGAGGAGAAGGGGACAACAGAGGATGAGATGGCTGGATGGTGTCACCAACTTGCTGGACGTGAGTTTGAGTGAACTCCAAGAGTTGGTGATGGACAGGGAGGCCTGGCGTGCTGAGATTCATGGGGTCGCAAACAGTTGGACAAGACTGAGCAACTGAACTGAACTGAACTAAACTGATGATTGATACTAAGAGGAGGAGGAAGGGATGAAGAAGAAATGGGGAATCATAAGTTGAATTAATTTGAGAAACATTTTTATGGCAGGTTTATAAATGACCACAAATTTTTTAGGGTGAGATCAAATTCTGTTGGTTTTATCATTTTGTTAATTTTAGTTCCAAAATACTTTGAAGAGTATAAGTAGTTCTGAGACTTTGATTGCCTCAAAGAACAGCATCTCTCACTTATGAAGCCTTCACAGAAAATGTATATTGCTTACTTGTTTTATAGCATTCTCAATAAGAAAATCATGTTGTTCTGTAATATAGATACTTATTTTTAACAGAACAGTAGAAATTATAAAATGCTAAGGTAAAGGTTTTTTTTTTATTTCAACACAAGGAGTACAATAAAACTTTCTTGTGTTTAACACATGAAAAATAATAATTTCATCTGTACCAGTTTATTAGTATGACACATTTTATAGTTATAAAATGCTATATTTAGATTACTTGAGATGTGTATAAGAGACAGCAGAATTTGGATTGCTACTTTTCAAGTCAGTTAATGTTTTTTTTTAATGTTTACAAAGGTAATTTATGCTTGTTACAATAGCTATTTTAGCTTTTGACTGAATTCAAATATATTTATAGTGACTCAAATTAAAAATAGTCAATATTTATATTCCACATCTGACACAGGATATCACATGTGCTGTCAAGTTTTTAGCTTTTCTAGTTTGAAAGATTTACAAATAAACACAACTTCCCCAGTAAGTGAACAATATATATTGTAATACTGAGATGGTAGGGAAGGAAGATCATTAAAGTCCAAGAGAGGATACATATTTAATGTTATGCTGCTAGAAAAGTAAATAATTTTCATTTATTCCAGCATAAATGAATAGTAAGCTTAAGTTAAATTTTATATTAACTCATTTAATTCAGCCAATAGTCCTATGAGGAAGTGTGTGTGCTTAGTCGTTCAGTCATGTCCAAATCTTTGCAACCCCATGGACTATAGCCCACCAGACTCCTCTGTCCATGGGGATTCTCCAGGAAAGCATACTGGATTGGGTTGCCATGCCCTCCTCCAGGGAATCTTCCCCACCCAGGGACTGAACTCAGGTCTCCAGCATTGCAGGTGGATTCTTTACTGCCCGAGCCACCAAGGAAGCCCATGAATACTATAGTGGGTAGCCTATCCTTTCTCCAGGGGATCTTCCCAGTGCAGGAATTGAACTGGAGTCTCTTGCATTACAGGTGTATTCTTTACCAGCTGAGCTATCAGGGAAACCCCTTATATATACTATATATATAGTAGTATTAAATTTGCATTTAACGACCAAAGAAAGGAGAAACTAGGTGATAGCCAAGAGCACAAAACTGAAAGATGAAACAGTCAGGATTCAACCCATGGCCCATGTAGGGCACCACTGAGAAATTCTGTCTCCAAGTAAAGGATGAGAGTATATGACTTAAGAAATGTGATTTTTCCTCTGAAGTGGATGAACTTCTCCCATGAAAGTTTATGACTGGTGTTTGAGCTTCTCAAAATCCTTAATTACTATGTCTGTTTCTTATTTTGTCTCACGATTAAGACAGTCAAATATCTTTTCCCAGAAGGAAATGGCAACCCACTCCAGTATTCTTGCCTAGAGAATCCCGTAGTCAAAGGAGCCTGGCAGGCTACAGTCCATGGAGTTGCAACAGTCGGATACGACTTAGTACACTGTCTCATATATATTCAACTTCATATTTTAAAGATTTTTGTTTAACACTTTGACTTTTAAATCATATTGTCAATTTTTGCTGCTGCTGCTAAGCCACGTCAGTCGTGTCCAACTCTGTGCGACCCCATAGACGGCAGCCCACCAGGCTCCCCCGTCCCTGGGATTCTCCAGGCAAGAACACTGGAGTGGGTTGCCATTTCCTTCTCCAATGCATGAAAGTGAAAAGTGAAAGGGAAGTCGCTCAGCCGTGTCCGACTCTTTGCGACCCCATATACTGCAGCCTACCAGGCTCCTCTGTCCATGGGATTCTCCAGGCAAGATTACTGGAGTGGGGTGCCATTGCCTTCTCCTACTACTTCTAACATATATCAAACATTTCTATTTTAAAATAGTGAGTTAGGATTCCTGAGTCATTTTTATTATACCATTAATATACTATGTGTTTGTTTGCTGATATGAAAATTACTTAACCTAATGATGTACTGGGCAAAACTTATCTTCTCAGGTACAACGTTCTTTTTATTTCTCCTGACATTAGTACTAACTTAGTACTTCATCATACTGAGCTTTTGTGTTGTAAATGGAGCAATACTTATTGTGGATTTGGTAGCCTTAAACACTTTGATATAAGCCAAATGATTATTGCTACAATTGAAATGAGAGAGTAGGATGATTTGTATAAAACACTAATGATATACAATTATTCACTCACAACAGGCATGCTTTGTTTTTCTATAGATTCATTCATCATCAAGAATCATCTGTATCAGCACAACACTTCAGACTGTCAGTGTTCAAGTAATTTATGATGCTTAGAATTACATGCATTCGCAGACTATTTTTACAAGTTTTCTACAGATGGTTTTATAAAAAAATATTATAAAGACATAGAACAAAAATAAGTTCTTTATAGCCAAACTGTTTTTCACTATATGAATTTCTGCATACTCAAGCATATTGAGTGTATGTCTCTCTGAAATTCTATTTCACAGCTTATAAATGTGTATATGTCAGTTTCAAAGACTGCAGTTGCATCGCACATTTTAGAAAGTTTATTTTTATGATAACCTTATTTTTTAAAATGTATTTCATGAATTGTCAGGATAATTACTCTTAAAAATAGGTTGCAAGAATTTTCCTTGCAGAGAATCAATGTGCAAACCTTACTTTTCTGACTGAATTGTAGAAAATGGGTTATACTAAACCTGTGTCTTCAGTTCTGATGCTGAATGAACAGCATCTAGTGTAACCTGTCCTGGGAAATCCTACCCTACAATGGGAAAACTGTGTATCTACAGAGCATTATAATGTAGTACATACTAAATAAGTAAATCAGGAAAGCTAAATTCAATCTACACTATAGCTAAACAAAAATCTTTACAAATCTACAATCTTGCTCATCTCTAAAATATAAGAATTGAACTCAAAATATTTTAAACTATTATCCAGCTGTAATATCCTATAATTCCTAAAGAATTAATGTTTATAGAAAAGCTATCTGCTTCTTAGGAGCCACTCACCTTGCCTTATAAAATGCTTCACCCCCCAAAAAATGTTTAAGCAATTTTAGAATGTATCCAAAATCATGCTTTGAAATATTGTTCTCATGGAAGCCTATTTGAAGCATAATGATAAAAGGCTTTCTATTATAAAAAAGGAGAGAGTTTATAAATAAATAAAAACCTCAAAGCTTTTAAGTCATATCTACATAAAAATGAGTCACAAATAACACACTGTATGGAAATGTTTTAGATTTCTATCACCTATTAAGTATCATAAGCTTTTTATACATTAATCTGATAAAAATATAAGGAAACACACATGCAAACATGAAAAATCATTTATGCAGGCTTTCCATATAACATTGATTTCCACTGATATGCATTTAGAGGCAAATATCTGTGTGGGTGTTTGTGTATTTTATTCACTCTTAACAGGTGCATCATATCTTTTGAATTAGAATTGTTTGTTCCGTAAATTCTAAAGCCTGTCAAACAACTGGTAAACAGAAAGAAACTAAATTTTTTCCCCATCTTAAGGAGCATTGGGGCACAGCAGCTGAGATGGGTATGGAATTAAGTTCTAGGATAAGTTATTGTAACATGGAGGATGGTGTTTTGTGTTAAAAGCATAAGGATGTTTATAGGAGAATCTCAGGAGATGTTTGTGTGTATGAAAAAGCAACGGCAATATCAGGATCACAAGCAAATCTTCAGAATGAGATAGGGCTCTCCTAATTTGTGATTTTAACACCAAGGATATTATTAATTCATCTAGTATACCTTATAGTTCAAAAATTAATTGTTGTATTTAACATCATATTTTCAGATATTGCCAATTATGAAAAGTTTTACTTTAAAACTTTAGATTTAATATACCAGTTACTATTGTTCACAATTTCCCTTTAAAAGTTCCCCCTTTTTCGTATTGTCCGCATATGGCTGAATAAAACACGGGATATAAACTTATAGATCCACATACAAAATGTGGCCCCAAACCATTTAGTAAGCATTTACTTTCATGAAGCTCTGTCAGGCAGTATACTAAACAAAGATGATATGAATCCTGCCATCTACATGTTTTTCCAGAAAAGCTCTCAAATAATTAAAATAATAAATTGCAAATTGTTTGCAGATAGACCTAAATATATGTGGGTTTGCAGAATTGTTCATTTGGAGAAGAAAGAATAAATGTGGATGGTTTGAAATATTCACAATTAGTGTTCCCATGTATGGACATTTATTGATGCTGCAACACATGACATTTAAGTATGTTTACTATCTAAATACGTGGTATATTCTGAAGTAACTATTATTTTAAACAAAAGTACATCCCAGAATATGGGACATTCCTTAGTTTAAGAAACCCCTAATACCTAGGGATATATTAATTTTGTATAAAATATTTGATATTGTATATGCAAATTACATGTTTAGAACATCTCACTTTACCTCATATAAGCACTATTTTTATAAAGTTGACAAGTATGTCATATCTACATAAAAATGAGTCACAAATAACACACTGTATGGAAATGTTTTAGATTTCTATCACCTATTAAGTATCATAAGCTTTTTATACATTAATCTGATAAAAATATAAGGAAACACACATGCAAACATGAAAAATCATTTATGCAGGCTTTCCATATAACATTGATTTCCACTGATATGCATTTAGAGGCAAATATCTGTGTGGGTGTTTGTGTATTTTATTCACTCTTAACAGGTGCATCATATCTTTTGAATTAGAATTGTTTGTTCCGTAAATTCTAAAGCCTGTCAAACAACTGGTAAACAGAAAGAAACTAAATTTGTTTCCCCATCTTAAGGAGCATTGGGGCACAGCAGCTGAGATGGGTATGGAATTAAGTTCTAGGATAAGTTATTGTAACATGGAGGATGGTGTTTTGTGTTAAAAGCATAAGGATGTTTATAGGAGAATCTCAGGAGATGTTTGTGTGTATGAAAAAGCAACGGCAATATCAGGATCACAAGCAAATCTTCAGAATGAGATAGGGCTCTCCTAATTTGTGATTTTAACACCAAGGATATTATTAATTCATCTAGTATACCTTATAGTTCAAAAATTAATTGTTGTATTTAACATCATATTTTCAGATATTGCCAATTATGAAAAGTTTTACTTTAAAACTTTAGATTTAATATACCAGTTACTATTGTTCACAATTTCCCTTTAAAAGTTCCCCCTTTTTCGTATTGTCCGCATATGGCTGAATAAAACATGGGATATAAACTTATAGATCCACATACAAAATGTGGCCCCAAACCATTTAGTAAGCATTTACTTTCATGAAGCTCTGTCAGGCAGTATACTAAACAAAGATGATATGAATCCTGCCATCTACATGTTTTTCCAGAAAAGCTCTCAAATAATTAAAATAATAAATTGCAAATTGTTTGCAGATAGACCTAAATATATGTGGGTTTGCAGAATTGTTCATTTGGAGAAGAAAGAATAAATGTGGATGGTTTGAAATATTCACAATTAGTGTTCCCATGTATGGACATTTATTGATGCTGCAACACATGACATTTAAGTATGTTTACTATCTAAATACGTGGTATATTCTGAAGTAACTATTATTTTAAACAAAAGTACATCCCAGAATATGGGACATTCCTTAGTTTAAGAAACCCCTAATACCTAGGGATATATTAATTTTGTATAAAATATTTGATATTGTATATGCAAATTACATGTTTAGAACATCTCACTTTACCTCATATAAGCACTATTTTTATAAAGTTGACAAGTAAGTAAAACTTGATGAGCACAAATGCCAAACTTGTGTGTTAGAGTTCACTCTAGATAGGTCGCAGTAAATTATTAAGAAAGCAAAGTCATGACACAGTAATCAAGCAGGTAACAGTAAACATTTACAATCCATACTGAAATTCAGAAAACCTGAGAATCACAGTATATAGTTTTCAAGAAATTGCACATCATACAGTCATTCTTTTAACTCTCCTCCACATTAAAATTTTTAAAACATAATGTTGGTTTCATCGTTAGTGTCATAAATAAGGAAAATGTGGTTACCATAGGAAATTGATGTAGGTAAGTGAAAAAATTCACTAGAAGCAATATCATAAATATATACATATTAAATAATAAAATTTTGTTAAAAATAGAATTTATTTTCTTAGTCATATCTGATTCTTTGAGACCTCATGAACTGTTCCCTGCCAGCCCCCTCTGTTCATGGAATTATTCAGACAAGAATGCTGGATTGGATGCTATTCCCTTCTCCAGGGGATCTTCCTGACCCAGGGATTGATCCAGGTCTCCTGCATTGCAGGCAGGTTCTTTACCATCAGAACCATGAGGGAAGCTCCAATAACATACTGCAGCCAAGTCACTTCAGTCATGTCCGACTCTGTGCGACCCCATAAATGGCAGCCCACCAGGCTCCCCCATCCCTGGGATTCTCCAGGCAAGAACACTGGAGTGGGTTGCCATTTCCTTCTCCAATGAATGAAAGTGAAAAGTGAAAGTGAAGTCATTCAGTCGTGTCCAACTCTCAGCCACCCCATGGACAGCAGCCTACCAGATTCCTCTGTTCCTGGGATTTTCCAGGCAAGAGTACTGGAGTGGGGTGTCATTGCCCACAATGGCAATAACGTAAGGTGAAGTTTGTAAAATGTGTTGTGGGTAATATAATGGAATTTTGAAAATAAAAATCAACACATTTTGTTTAGACTTCTACTCAGGAAATTACATGAGTATGATATCTCTATTGTTAGAGCAAATTAATTCCCAAATTTACATTTACTGCATGACATGAAGAGGTTACAAGGAATAAAAACATCAATACAAAGATATTATCGGACATAAGCATTCGTAATATGAGATATCTTTCATGCCATTGTTTTTTTTAGTCAAGCCATGCAAGGAACTCTGAGAAGTAGGCCACCATCTAAGCACAAGGAGAATAGTATATAGTAGAACTTTAACCAGCACAGCATTTCATTCAAGAAGACTGCTTCAAGACTTCATTTAAAATTATCAGGGGCATATTATCTGGGTACACAACAAGAATCAATTATTGGTTTAATTAGCCGGCATTCACCACATCATCCTCTTTCTCTTTGTTCGATTGCCAGGCAATTTTCTACAATCATTAAGCAAGGGAATTATAATTCTGCAATGACCTAATCTACATCTCCTCTTGCCACGCTGGAATATTTTAAAGTTATTCATGACTGTCCTCAATAAGAACTAAGCCCATTGGACAGAAAACACTTTAGGCTTAAAAATTCAATATTCACTGATATATTTTAAACTTGATTATATTTGATGGGTTATTATGTTTTATTTGGAATAAATATTTGCCATGAATTAGGTTAAGAATACTTGACTGAAAAGGAACATATAAGATTTCTGTTATAATGTGTTAAAATTCTGCAAGTCATTAATTTCCAAGTATACATGTATAATAACGAAAATGTGGAACTAAATTTTAAAAAGTTTTAACATAGTATTGTAAGCAATAAAATAAATAAACATTCTAATATATTTCTATAAGACTCTTGCAGATGATCAAGTGAAATTATTTGTTCACAATGTTAACCACTGATTCAGGTGATTTTCTCTAAAATTTGAATCTTAATGAGAAATTTCTAGTCTGGTATTACAAAACAAAACTATGTTTCCTCTATTAGGCTGTAGTTAATACAGGTGTCTCTGGTGCAAGAACACCAAATGGAGGATTTAGAAGTAGCAAAATGAGGTTGTATAGGAAATCATTCTTAAAGCAGGGAATGGGCCAAGAACTGTATTGCAGGTAAGAGGTGATGAAGGGTCTTGTCATCCATTTAGCCAGTCCTCTAATTCTTATCTCACTGTGCCTCATGGTCCACAAAGACTTTTTACAAGGGTCTCTAATACATAAGGCAATACTCAAAAGGTAACCACTATCTAGAACCCCACTGTTACAGGAGCACACATTTTGCTACATTCATCAGTCTACAAAGTGGAAGTGTTCCAGTTTGAGGACTGATTCTATATCCCAGTTTCTCCTCTCCTGCCACAAAGTAAAGAGAATACCTCTTCCTAGTTCTCTCACTATCCACATTTTACTCCTGTCTTGAGGATAACAATTCTGATCCTGTAAATCCTCCTGGAGCTCAAATCATAGCCTGCCTTGCTCACATGATGCTTTAGATTGCTATCATCTTTTACAGCAGTAATGAGCAACATATTTAGATCTGCTTCTCTTTTGAATTTAAATAAAAATAGGAAAAGGGAGCAGTAAAGTGATAACAGTGTAAAAATAAATATACTTCCCCTCCACCAAGTCAGGTTTTTGTACAATAAATTATGTGATTTCCAAATATGAGTTGATGAGAACTATTTAGTAACACTGGTGTTGTCAGTCCCTACCCAGTAGCTGGAAATTACATATCTATGTGGTAAATGTGTGTGTGTGTTTTACCTTTTTAATTACTGAGTAATACACAAAGGAGTTTTGTTGTAAGAGATTAAAGTAATGTGGAAAAATAACAAAATAAATGTGAGAGTCCCCTTTCCAAGGACTTCTCTTCCACTGCCTTCTCTCCTCCCCAGGGATAACTACTATGAACTCTGGTAACTATGCATTCCTCTAATTCTGCTTCAGTGTGCTTTTTTACTGATAACCAAAAAATATATATCAATGTCCATTAATAAAAGCTTTACATAAAAAGCACTATACATATTTATCTGTGACATTTTAAAATATGTGCTTTGGAGATCTCTCTAAATCTGTTTATGTCTAGCCAACTGTTTTAAATGGTAAAACCATATTCTATAAATTAGATTTTATATCTATAGTCTAAATGGAATATAATTTATTCCAACTCTCCCATATAACAAACATTTGAGTTGTTTTCACTGCTGCACTAAGCCTACTAAAACATAATTTTTAGATACAAATGTAATAAATTATTTAAGGAATCT
>SJYC01057632.1:0-13318 GCA_006408675.1 Madoqua kirkii
TAGCCTTGACTAGATGCACTTTTGTTGGCAAAGTTATGTCTCTGCTTTTTAATTTGCTATCTAGGTTGGTCATAACTTTCCTTCCGAGGAGTAAGCATTTTTTAATTTCATGGCTGCAGTCACCATCTGCAGTGATTTGGGAGACCAAGAAAATAAAGTCAGCCACTGTTTTCACTGTTTCCTCATTTATTTGCCATGCAATGATGGGACTGAATGCCATGATTGTAGTTTTCTGCATGTTGAGCTTTCAGCCAACTTTTTCCACTCTCCTCTTTCACTTTCATCAAAAGGCCCTTTAGTTCCTCTTCACTTTCTGTCATAAGGGTGGTGTCATCTGCATATCTGAGGTTATTGATATTTCTCCTGGCAGTCTTGATTCCAGTGTGTGCTTCTTCCAGCCCAGCATTTCTCATAATGTACTCTGCATATAAGTTAAATAAGCAGGGTGACAATATACAGCCTTGACGTACTTCTTTTCCTGTTTGGAACCAGTCTGTTGTTCCATGTCCAGTTCTAACTATTGCTTCCTGACATGCATGCAGATTTCTCAAGAGGCAGGTCAGGTGGTCTGGTATTCCCATTTCTTTCAGAATTTTCCACAGTTTATTGTGATCCACACAGTCAAAGGATTTGGCATAGTCAATAAAGCAAAAATATATATTTTTCTGGAACTCTCTTGTTTTTGTGATGATCCAGTGTGTATTGACAATTTGATCTCTGGTTCCTCTGCCTTTTTAAAACCAGCTTGAACATCTGGAAGTTTATGGTTCATGTATTGTTGAAGCCTGGCTTGGAGAATTTTGAGCATTACTTTACTAGCATGTGAGATGAGCACAACTGTGTGGTAGTTTGAGTATTCTTTGGCATTGCCTTTCTTTGGCATTGGAATGAAAACGGACCTTTTCCAGTCCTGTGGCCACTGCTGAGTCTTCCAAATTTGCTGGCGCATTGAGTGTAGCACTTTCACAGCATCATCTTTCAGGATTTGAATTAGCTCCACTGGAATTCCATCACCTCCACTATCTTTGCTCATACTAATGGTTTCTAAGGCCCTCTTTTCTTCACATTCCAGGATGTCTAGCTCTAGGTGAGTGATCACACCATCGTGATTATGTGGGTCATGAAGATCTTTTTTGTACAGTTCTTCTGTGTATTCTTTCCACCTCTTCTTAATATATTCTGCTTCTGTTAGTTCCATACCATTTCTGTCCTTTATCGAGCCCATCTTTGCATTAAATGTTCCCTTGGTATGTCTAATTTTCTTGAAGGGATCTCTAGTCTTTCCCATTCCATGTTTTTCTCTATTTCTTTGTATTGATCGCTGGGGAAGGCTTTCTTATCTCTCCTTATTATTGTTTTGATTCTGCATTCAAATATCTATTTCTCTCCTTTTCTGCTTTGCTTTTCACTTCTCTTCTTTTTACAGCTATTTTTAAGATCTCCTCAGGCAGCCATTTTGTTTTTTTGCATTTCTTTTTCTTGGTGATGGTCTTAATCCTTTTCTCTATACAGTGTCATGAACTTCCTTCCATAGTTCATCAGGCACTCTGTCTATCAATTCTAATTTTACCAGTGCTGGAGCCATGAGTGAGATGCTAAGAGGAGATATACCACATCCAAGCTAAGAGAAACCCCAGTAAGAAAGTAGGCACTGAGAGCAGGCATCAGAGGACAGACAGACTGAGATCACTATCACAGAAAACTAACCAATCTAATCACATGGACTATGGCCTTCTCTAATTCAATGAAACTATGAGCTATGCCATGTAGGGCCACCCAAGATGGTCAGCTAATGGTGAAGAGTTCTGACAAAATGTGATCCACTGTAGAATAGAATGGCAAACTGCTCCAGTATTCTTACCTTGAGAACCCCATGAACAGTATGAAAAGGCAAAAAGATAGGACATTGAAAGATGAACTCCCAAGATCAGTAGATGCCTAATATGCTACTGGGGATCAGTGGAGAAATAACTCCAGAAAGAATAAAGAGACAGAGCCAAAGCAAAAACAACACCCAGTTGTGGATGTGACTGGTGATAGAAGCAAGGTCTGATGCTGTAAAGAGCAATATTGCATAGGAACCTGGAATCAAGCAAATAGGTCCATGAATCAAGGCAAATTGAAAGTCATCAAACAGGAGATGGCAAGACTGAACATTGACATTTTAGGAATCAGTGAACTAAAGTAGACTGGAATGGGTGAATTTAACCCAGATAACCATTATATCTACTACTGTGGGCAAGAATCCCTTAGAAGAAATTGAGTAGCCATCATAGTCAACAAGAGAATCCTAAATGCAGTACTTGGATGCAATCTCAAAAACGACAGAGTGATCCCTGTTCATTTCCAAGGCAAACCTTTCAGTATCACAGTAATCCAAGTCCATGCCCCAACCAGTAATGCTGAAGAAGCTGAAGTTGAATGATTCTATGAAGACCTACAAGACCTTCTAGAACTAATACCCCCAAAAGCTGTCCTTTTCATTATAGGGGACTAGAATGCAAAAGGAGGAAGTCAAGAAACACATAGAGTAACAGGCAAATTTGGCCTTGGAGTAGAGAATGAAGCGGGGCAAAGGCTGATAGAGTTTTGTCAAGAGAACGCACTGTTCATAGCAAACTCCCTCTTCCAACAACAAAACAGTGGATTCTACACATGGACATCACCAGATGGCCAACATTGAAATCAAATTGATTATATTCTTTGCAGCCAAAGATGGAAAAGCTGTATACAGTCCGCCAAAGCAAGACCAGGAGCTGACTGTAGCTCAGATCATGAACTCCTTATTGTCAGATTCAGGCTTAAATTAAAGAAAGTAGGGAAAACCACTAGACCATTCAGGTATGACCTAAATCAAATCCTTTAAAATTATTTGTGTTTTACTTTGGGATAGATATCTTATCACACCCCTGATCCTTGGACTCTTAATCAAGTGTCAAATTCCTAAATCTTTGTAGGAAATCTCTCTAATCCTCTGGAATACGTATATCTTATTGAGACCTCTAATATTCTAGCCACATTTTGTTCATTCTATCCAAAGAGCATGATGTCATCAGCGCAATGGATCAATGTGTCTGTGGATGTCCAGATGGTCCAGAAGCTTTGGATCATAAGAGTGACAAGCTAATAGCTGCTGTTGTTTGTTTTGAATAAGTCATGCCTTACTCTTTTGTGACCCTATGAGCTGTAGCCTTTCAAACTCCTCTATCCATGGAATTTCCCAGGCAGGAATACTGGAGTGGGTTGCCATTTCCTCCTCCAGCAGATCTTCCCAACTCAGGGGTTGAAACTGTGTCACCTGCAATGGCAGGCAGATTCTTTACCACTGAGCCACCGGGGACACCCAACAAACCGACAGAGCCATGGGTAAAGATTCAAATAAATATTACCATTTTCATGTGAATGCAAACTATCTGATCCTCCTTTCTGGTCAAAACAGAAAAAAAAAATTCATTCATCAAATCATTGGCAACATATCATGTTATCACAGACCTCATGAAACTGTTCTAGCAAAATAATCACATTCGACAACACAGTTAAAGTCAGCACTGATATTTGGTTAAGCTTGCTGTCATCTACATTCATTCTCCAGCTTTTGTCCAGTTCTTGCAGCAACCATATTGGCAAATTAAAAGGAGATATGATTGGCCTCCATGTTTTCATTCTTTAAACTTCTATATGTGGCATCAATTACTGTCATTGTCTCTCAGATATGATTTTATTTTTGATTCATTGTCTTTTCCAAAGTGCAGTTGTGGAGTGAGGGGAGTAACTGCAGAGGCTTCTTCTAGTACTTCCTTGCTATGATACCTCTTATCACACATGCCAAACTTATACCAACTGCCAAGTTGTTGATCCAAATTATAGACTTGGGCACCAGGAAAATGACCTCCTGACTAGTCAGTAGACCTAGTATTCCTACTATAGAGTTTATCCAGAATTCTGTTCATCACCTGACCTCTGCAAGCCTCCACTGTATCACTGGAAGGACAGGAGAGCATGACAAAATGCTTTAATTCAATACATAGGAATATCAGTTCAGACCTCATGTCCAAGAGCTCTCTAGATATATTTGATGACCCTCCAAGAACATGGGTTTGACCTGTGTGAATCCACCTACATGTGGACTTTCTCAGTAAATATATTGCATTTGGAGATTTGTGACAATTTGAAAAAACCTGCAGATGAACCACACAGACTAGAAATGTCAAAATAATTAAGAAAATTTAGGTATGTCATGAATAGATACAATATGTTGATTGTAGTCTATTTCATAATTTGCTATGATCACACAGATATAAATTTATTATAAAAAGTTAGAATTTATCAAAACTTGAGCATCTAAACACCTACAGACCAAACGTTTCATACATAGTCAAGAGTAATGTAAGCAAATGTAAAAATGTAGTATTAGATTGTAATTGCATAAACTTATCTGTAGTACACACTGCATGTGCATGGGTGCTAAGTCGATTCAGTCATATCTGACTCTGTGCAACCAAATGGACCATAACCCATCAGACTCTTCCATCATTGGGATTCTCCAGGCAGCCATGGAGAATAATGGAGTGGGTTGACATGCCCTTCTTCACATTCTATACTACTGCAATAATTTCATAGACACCTCCCGTTTCTAACCTGGTGAGACCAAGTGCTGCAAGTGTCTGCTTAAAATGCCTGTGACTACACTAATCATCACCTCATTAGCAGTTTGTCTACCTAGTAAATTGTGTATGAACAGTAAAAAAGCAATCTCTCTCATTTTTCGTGTATATTTTCATCACGTTTAGTGCAATACTGTCAACCTGGAGCAACACTGCTGTGGAACTCACAGGACATGACACTAGTGATATTGAAAGTGCTCCCAGGAAGCAGAGAAAGTTAAGATAAGAAAAGCTGAATATGCCAGAGGTTGAAATCTACAGCTGCTCTTGTCCACTATTCCATTTGAATTCAACAAAAGGACCAACTGTTAAGAAAAAAAAAAAAAGAAATTTGTGAAGCTGTTGCTGCAGTTACATCAACAGGGGTAAAAACTTTGCACTTCTGTGCAAATGTACATTTTTTGTCTCATGTTGAAAATGCATCTTTTATGTGGATACAGGATTGTTGTAAGGAAATCACACCTATAAGCTTTAATATGATTTGAGAAAAAGTAAAGTCATCATATGACATCTTAAAGCAAAAAGAAGGTGAAAGATCTAAAGCTCTAGAATTTAATGCCAGCAAAGAATTGTTTGATAAATTTCAAAAGAGGTTTGACTTAAAAAAAAAAGTCAAGATAACAGAAGAAGCTGCTTCTGCAGACCAAGAAGCAGCTGGTGAGTTCCCCAATGCCATTAAGAAAATAACTGAGGAAAAATGATATCTGCCTGAACAGCTTTTAGATGCAAACAAAATATCCTATTCTGGGGGAAAAAAGTCCACAAAGGACATTTATTAGTAAGGAAGAGAAGCAAGCACAAGGATTTAAGCCAGGAAGGGATAAGCTAATTCTACTGTTCTGTGTAAATGCAGTTGAGTATGATCAGGACTGCCCTTACTTATAAGACTGCTAACTCCTGAGCCTGGAAGGAAAAAGATAAATACCAACTGCCAGTCTTTTGGATGTACAGCAAGAAGACCTGGACAATAAGAACTCTTTTTCTGAATTAGTTCCATCAGTGCTTTGTCCTTAAAGTCAGAGAGTACTATGACAGCAGGAAACTGACTTTAAAAATTCTTTTAATATTGGATGATGTCCCTGACCACACAGAACTCCATGGTTTCCACACCAGAAGTGTCAAAGTGGTCTACTTGCCCGCACATATGCCTCTAAGTTTGCCCCTCGCAGGAAATCATAAGGACCTTTAAAGCTCCTGATAGTTAGTACTTGATGGAAAGAATTATCAACACCATGGAAGAGAACTCTGACAGACAACATCATCAAAGTCTGGAAGGATTATGCCATCAAGGATGCCATCACTGTTATAGAAAAGGCAGTGAAAGTCATCAAGGCTAAACAGTAAGTTCCTGCTGGATAAAACTGTGCCCAGATATTGTTCATGCCTTCACAAAATTTACAATAGTTTCAGTCAATAAAAATCATGAAAAATATGGTGAATGTGGCAAAAGGTGAGAGTGAATATCAAGATATGGATCCTGGAGAAATTCAAGAGCTAAGAGATACTACACTAGAGACATTAACAGAAGACAGCTTAATGAAGATGAGTGCTTCTGGACAAATGCCAACTAATGAGGAAGACACCTTAGAAGTGTCAGAAAACAGGTTATTATGCATAATCTGGCAGAAGGGTTCCAATTACTTAAGATAGTTTTTGACTTTTTTTTATGACATGGAATCTATTGTATGATATGGCACTGAAATTAGAATAAATGGTGGAAAGATTGGCATTGTATAGAAACATTTTTAGAAAAAGGAGAAAGCAAGAAAGTCAGAAGTTAAAATGTATTCCCATATAGTTACAATGAGTTTGCGCCTAACTCCTATACCCCTTTTCACCTCTTCCCCCTCTTCCTCCTCTGCCATCCCTGAGACCAAAAGATCAATCCTTTCTCTTCCTGCATCTCCTCATCTTATTCAGCGTGGAAATGACAAGGATAAAGACTTTAATGATGATCCACTCCCACTTAATGAGTAATAAATATTCCTTATGCCATAACAGTTAATAAACTTATCTGTTTAGTATGTGCAAAATACTTATCTTTATGTGAAAATCTAATAACTATATGAAATATTTTATGTAATTATCATCATTGCCCAAGTATTCATATGTATTAAAACCTCTGCATGTGTATGCTAAGTCGCTGCAGTCGTGTCTGACTCTTTGTGACCCCGTGGAGTGTAGCCCACCAGGCTCCTCTGTCCATGGGATTCTCCAGGCAAGAATCCAGGAGTGGGCCGCCATGTTTTCTTCCAGGGGATTTTCTCAATTTAAGGATCAGCTGGATCTTTTACATCTCCTGTATTAGCAGATGGGTTCTTTACTACCAAAACCTTTGGACTTCTGCAATTCAAATTGCAAACCCTGAGCCTTCTCCTATGGGGCTTCCTTTGGCTCAGAAGGAAAGAATCCACCTGCAGTGCAGGAGATGCAGAGATGCAGTTCAGTCCCTGGATGGGGGAAGATCCACCGGAGGAAGGCATGGCAACCATTCCAGTATTCTTGCCTGGAGAATACCATGTACAGATGAGCCTGGCAGGCTACAGTCCATGGAGGCACATAGAGTTGAATATGACTGAAGCGACTTAGCATGCATGAGCCTTCTAAACTGTGTTCTCTTTTGCTTTAGGAGATAGGAATCACTTCATAAGCTACTAAACAATCGTTCTGTTAAAATGTTTAACCTTCAAATATTTGTTAAGCTTCATTTTCCTGTGATCCCTTTATAAAGGTTATACATATGTTAGTAATAAGCAGCCATCTTTAGTTAGTAATAATAAGCCAACTTATTACTGTTAGTAATAAGCAGTGTCCTTGTATGGCATATATTTAAAATTACAATTTATCGATATCAATGTGAGAAAAATTGAAAATAAAAAGACCAATATCATAGGATAAGTAAAGAACATTTCAAATATCTACTCCATAAAAGACAATCAGGCTTGTGCTAACTCACTTATTATTTCTACTAGTTTTACAAAATGGATAATTTCAATCATAATAAACTTCTCCTGAACACTGAAACAGAGCAAATATTTTCTAATTCTCCACATAAATGTGTATAACTTTGAAAACAAAGCTTAACAAAGACTATTATTCTTTTAATGAACTCCCTGATTGGCAAATGCAATCAAGAAATTCATTAAAAGAATAATTTCCAGTGAGTAATTAAAGTTTATGACAGGAATTTGAAGGTTTATTATTGGCACCCTTAATAGTGTAATTAACATTAATGGATGAAAGGTGAGAAGCTTGAGGATGTGTTTGACTCCCAATCTCACTAAAGATATTGCTTGTGTGGTTTCTCTCTCTTTTTTCTTTTTTAATTGTCTTTGTCACAATTTATTGTGATAAATAACTAATATGTTTACCTCAGTGTCTTCTTTCTTTAAAAAGGAGTTCTTAGGAGGAAAAAAAAATGAGCAAAAGAGAAATAATGAAAATTAGAGCAGAAATCAGTGAAATTTCAACACAGGAAACAAAGATATATCAATGAACCCAAAAGGTAATTCGTTTTAAAATCAATGTAATCAATAAATCTCTAGCCAGACTAAGCAAGAATAAACAAAGAGAAGTCACACATTATCAATGTCAGAAATGAAAGATAAGAGCAGTGAATGCTATATATGCTTCTATGTCAAATATTTTGATAATTTAGATGAAGTGGACAAATTATTTGGAAGACATAAATTACTAAAAACCAGCCAAGCAGAAATAAAAATCCTTAATGGTTTTTATATATTAAATATGTTGAATGAATAACCAATGATGTTACAAAAAAAGAGAGCACCAGGCCCAAATGAGTTCACCGGCGAATTCTACCAAATGTGTAACAAAGAAATCACCCTAGTTATTACTTACAAAGCTTGCAGATCTCTTCTCCCATTCCATAGTTGCATTTTCATTTTGTTGATTGATTCTTTATATGTATTAGATTTTGAGCTAGTCTTCCTTGTTGATTTTGCTTTGGCAATTTGTGCTTTTCAAGTCATATCCAAAAATAAACAAAAAAAATCATTGCCCACACTGACATCAAGGGATATTTTCCTTATGTTTTTTCTGTTTAGTATGTGCAAAATACTTATCTTTATGTGAAAATCTAATAACTATATGAAATATTTTATGTAATTATCATCATTGCCCAAGTATTCATATGTATTAAAACCTCTGCATGTGTATGCTAAGTCGCTGCAGTCGTGTCTGACTCTTTGTGACCCCGTGGAGTGTAGCCCACCAGGCTCCTCTGTCCATGGGATTCTCCAGGCAAGAATCCAGGAGTGGGCCGCCATGTTTTCTTCCAGGGGATTTTCTCAATTTAAGGATCAGCTGGATCTTTTACATCTCCTGTATTAGCAGATGGGTTCTTTACTACCAAAACCTTTGGACTTCTGCAATTCAAATTGGCAAACCCTGAGCCTTCTCCTATGGGGCTTCCTTTGGCTCAGAAGGAAAGAATCCACCTGCAGTGCAGGAGATGCAGAGATGCAGTTCAGTCCCTGGATGGGGGAAGATCCACCGGAGGAAGGCATGGCAACCATTCCAGTATTCTTGCCTGGAGAATACCATGTACAGATGAGCCTGGCAGGCTACAGTCCATGGAGGCACATAGAGTTGAATATGACTGAAGCGACTTAGCATGCATGAGCCTTCTAAACTGTGTTCTCTTTTGCTTTAGGAGATAGGAATCACTTCATAAGCTACTAAACAATCGTTCTGTTAAAATGTTTAACCTTCAAATATTTGTTAAGCTTCATTTTCCTGTGATCCCTTTATAAAGGTTATACATATGTTAGTAATAAGCAGCCATCTTTAGTTAGTAATAATAAGCCAACTTATTACTGTTAGTAATAAGCAGTGTCCTTGTATGGCATATATTTAAAATTACAATTTATCGATATCAATGTGAGAAAAATTGAAAATAAAAAGACCAATATCATAGGATAAGTAAAGAACATTTCAAATATCTACTCCATAAAAGACAATCAGGCTTGTGCTAACTCACTTATTATTTCTACTAGTTTTACAAAATGGATAATTTCAATCATAATAAACTTCTCCTGAACACTGAAACAGAGCAAATATTTTCTAATTCTCCACATAAATGTGTATAACTTTGAAAACAAAGCTTAACAAAGACTATTATTCTTTTAATGAACTCCCTGATTGGCAAATGCAATCAAGAAATTCATTAAAAGAATAATTTCCAGTGAGTAATTAAAGTTTATGACAGGAATTTGAAGGTTTATTATTGGCACCCTTAATAGTGTAATTAACATTAATGGATGAAAGGTGAGAAGCTTGAGGATGTGTTTGACTCCCAATCTCACTAAAGATATTGCTTGTGTGGTTTCTCTCTCTTTTTTCTTTTTTAATTGTCTTTGTCACAATTTATTGTGATAAATAACTAATATGTTTACCTCAGTGTCTTCTTTCTTTAAAAAGGAGTTCTTAGGAGGAAAAAAAAATGAGCAAAAGAGAAATAATGAAAATTAGAGCAGAAATCAGTGAAATTTCAACACAGGAAACAAAGATATATCAATGAACCCAAAAGGTAATTCGTTTTAAAATCAATGTAATCAATAAATCTCTAGCCAGACTAAGCAAGAATAAACAAAGAGAAGTCACACATTATCAATGTCAGAAATGAAAGATAAGAGCAGTGAATGCTATATATGCTTCTATGTCAAATATTTTGATAATTTAGATGAAGTGGACAAATTATTTGGAAGACATAAATTACTAAAAACCAGCCAAGCAGAAATAAAAATCCTTAATGGTTTTTATATATTAAATATGTTGAATGAATAACCAATGATGTTACAAAAAAAGAGAGCACCAGGCCCAAATGAGTTCACCGGCGAATTCTACCAAATGTGTAACAAAGAAATCACCCTAGTTATTACTTACAAAGCTTGCAGATCTCTTCTCCCATTCCATAGTTGCATTTTCATTTTGTTGATTGATTCTTTATATGTATTAGATTTTGAGCTAGTCTTCCTTGTTGATTTTGCTTTGGCAATTTGTGCTTTTCAAGTCATATCCAAAAATAAACAAAAAAAATCATTGCCCACACTGACATCAAGGGATATTTTCCTTATGTTTTCTTATAGGAATACTATGATTTTAGATTTTATGATTAAGTTTTCAGTCCATTTTGAGTTAATTTCGGTGAAGTTTCTATTGAGAAACTATTGGCTCATTTTTTAATCAAGTTGTTTGTTTTCTTATTGCTAAATTTTAAAAGTTCTTTGTATATTTTGGATAACAGTTTTTATCAAATATGTGTTTGAAAATATGTTCTCCCATCTGTGTCATATCTTCTCATTCTCTTGGCATTGTCTCTCATATGCACAATTTATTACTTTTAAATGAACTTTAGTTTACCCATTATTTTTTTCATGAATCATACCTTTGGAGTTGCTTCTAAAAAGTCATTGCAACATCCAAGTTTATCTAGATTTTTTCCTGTGTTATCTTCTGAGTTTGATAGTTTTGCATTTTACATATAGGGCTATGATTCATTTTGAGCTAATTTTTGTGAAGAGTACAAAATCTGTATTTAAATTCATACTTTTATATGAGGATGGATGGTCTATTGTTTCAACACCATTTGTTGAGGACACTATCTTTGCTCTATTGCATTGTCCTTTGTCAAAGATCAATTGACTATATTTACAATTGTCTGTTTTTCAATTCTCTATTCTGTTCCATTGATCTGCTTGTTCACCACTACCATGCTTTCTTGATTACCATAGCTTTACAGTAAGTCTTTGAGTAATTTCAGTCGAATAACATCAGTCCTTCAACTTTGTTCTTTTTCTTAAATACTGAATTGGCTATTGTGGGTAATTTGTCTCTTGATATAGATTTCAGAATCAGTTTGCCACCATCCACAAAGTAACTTGTTGAGATTTAAATTATGTTCTGGAGGGGAAATATTCCTTCTTCTGATCATGGTTATTTTGGCTGGCTGAATAATTTTAAATTGACATAAGAAAGATATGTACATGCAAGGCATATGAACACGAGAAATTTCAAAAACAGACAAAAGGAGGCATGTGCAACCAAGAAAAAGAAGGTAGGGGTGTAGGACATCTTCAAAGGGGAGGAAGACAATTCACAGGAAGATGAAAAGAGCATGTTTGCTAAATGTGTTTTAAGGAACATACCAAAGAAAAATAGGACACAGTAGAGTTTTAACAAAGACTTGGTAAGTAATAATCTGTGACAAGAGCTGCCTTTCTGAAATATATCTCCTATGTAAATTATTTTGGCAGTTAGGAGGTAAAAACAAAAATTTCCTGAGACTTCTGTGGCTTAAAACAATCTGCCCGTAATAATCCTCATGCTGAAGAGACATATTTTGAGTGATAAATTTTGTTCCCCTACAATTGGGATTGTGTTGATTCTGTTGACTGCAAATTGAGAACTGACAACCTGAAAGCATTGATGCTTCCTATGCATGAACATGAAATATCTCTCCACCTTTTTCATCTCTCCTTTGATTTTGTTCATCAGAATGATGTACTTTTCCTCATGTAGATCTTACATATATTTTGTTACATTTATACATCAGTATTTTATTTTGGTGGGTGCTAATGTTAATAGCATTGCAGTTTAATGTCAGATGCCACTTGGTCGTTGCTGATATATGGGAGTGATTTATTTCAGTATATTAACCTTGTATCCTACAACCTTGCTATAATCGTTTATTAATGCTAGGAGTTTGGGGGTTAATCATATCATCTGTGCATAAAGACAATAAACACAATTTAATTTTTCTTTTCCAATCTGTACATATTTTATTTTCCCTTTCTCTCATATGCATTAGTTAGAGCTTTCAATATGATGCTGAAAAGGAAGAGTAAATGGTAGAATCCTTACCTTGTTCCTACTATCAGTGTGAAAGATTTGATTTTCTTTTACTTTCTTTCTTTTTTTTTAAGTTCTCTCATCACTAGGTAAATGATAGCTATAGATTTTGTAGATATTTTTCAACAAGTTGAGGAAGTTCCCCTCTATTCCAAGTTTATTAGGATTTTTTTTTATCATCAATAGATGTTCAATTTTGTCAAATGTCTTTTCTGTAACTATTAATATAATCGTGTGATTTTTATTTTTCAGTCTATTGATATGATAGAGTAAATGGTTTTTAAAAGTTGATCTAGCCTTGTACTTCTCTCATCACTAGGTAAATGATAGCTATAGATTTTGTAGATATTTTTCAACAAGTTGAGGAAGTTCCCCTCTATTCCAAGTTTATTAGGATTTTTTTTTATCATCAATAGATGTTCAATTTTGTCAAATGTCTTTTCTGTAACTATTAATATAATCGTGTGATTTTTATTTTTCAGTCTATTGATATGATAGAGTAAATGGTTTTTAAAAGTTGATCTAGCCTTGTACATTTGGAATAAGTCCCCCTTGGCAATAGTGTATATTTGTACATATTGTTGAATTCACTTCGATTTTGAGAATTTTTGCTATGTTAATGATAATATTGGTATCCAGCTTTCTAAGCTTATACCATAATGTATAAATAATATAGGATTTTATCTTTTTTATTTTCTCGTCTCTTCCTCTCTGTTTCTCTCCAAGGAATGAGAGGCTCATCTGATTACATGGAATCCCAGTATCATGATTGGCCAACTAAT
>SJYC01057637.1:0-28373 GCA_006408675.1 Madoqua kirkii
GTACAGCAAGAATTAAATCCATAACTATTTTAGATAAGTAAATATAAAATTGTAATTTGGATGATTATTTTAAATTTACTATTAAGATCATTCAGAGAATCTTGTTTGTTTAAAATTGATGTCATTAAGTGACTTTGATATAGATTTCCCTTTCATTTTATAAAAGATTATTAATGAAGTCCTGTAGCCTTAGAGTATGTGAATGAATTTCAGTAAATAATTGAATATTGTTATGTGCAAAGTTTTGTGTGGTATTTGGATATCTTTGCACTTGTCTGAGATACTTCTTAGCTTTCATTAGTTTCTTAAAGGAGATCATGACCTTCAGAAGTTAGGGACCAATACAAGAGTTTGTATAGTACAGTAATGGAATTAATAGAATAAATGGCCACACACACACACACAAACATGTGTACCAAATTAAATATCACTCATCAGTCTGACTTGATACTGCTTTCCCTTTTCCCTGTGCTGATAGTACAACCAGAAGACTCATCCACTGATCTGAACAACAAAGCCTGGGGGTTGCTTTTAGGAAAACCAAAGCAAAGTTGCATGAACAGTACCTATAGAAAAGGCACTATTCAGATTCCATCAGCACATTATCACACACGAGATTCCCAGGTGAAGTAATTAACATTTCTGACATTAAAATTTAAAAATATGGGGTAAACAGAAGACAATTATAGCTTGAATGAAAAAAAATAGAGTGTTAAGAAACAGTCTATGAGATCAGGAATAAGGCAAAAAACACCCCAAAATGGACCAGGTATATATCAGAGGAAAATAGTCCATAGAAAAGAAATTTATTTAAATTTTTTGCCACTTCAGTTGACTTGTCAAAAAATAATTTAAAATTTATATTGATGACTCATTCATTTTGATGTTTTAACTTTCAGTCCTTGGTATGGCAAAATCAATCCTTTTATTCTTTTCATTTAGGATAAAGTAAAAATAATTTTCCTTTCTTCCTTCTTTCCTTTCTCTCTCCTCCCTCCCTCCTTCTCTCTTTCTTTCTTTCATCTATTTGCTATTTTTATGTTTGATATTTGGCATACAGATAAGCAGGGCTATGTTGAAGATGAAATTCTGAGATGATGTTATTCCATACCTTATAACCTCTCAAAGAAATTCAGTTCGCATGGGATAGTAGTATTCAATTTTGGCTATATATTATAATCATTAAAATATAATTGGGATGCCCAAGTCAATATTTAAATCAGTTATCTTTGGGGGTTGACCCAGGCATCAGCATTTTATAAAACTCTGAGGAGAATATAATGTGCAGTCAAGTTTGAGAAACATTGTTAGAGGGGAAGAAAGTGTCATTTCCTGTATCCAAGATGTTAATAATGTTACCTTAGTCTTGAATAATCTTTAGACAGACTTCTTCCTGACCCTAGGTTCTGACCTCCTTTTACTTAAAGCCTTTGCTTTAAAAACAAGCAAACAGAGATTCTTTCTCTGCCCCTTCCAAGTCTTGACAGTTTCACAGCCCAAGAGTGTCTTTCCTAAGGTCCTAGGGACCTTCTCTTTGAATCCTTGAAAAGTGCACCTTCAAGGGTATTGCTACACCTTATATTGCCAGTCTCTATGAGAGAGTAGTACTCTTAACTTTGGTGGATGTCTGCTTCAAGTTGTAAAACTACCTCGTGTCATAAAGTTTATGAGAAAAGAGACAGGTTACTTTTCCTTTAGGCAAGGTCAATTAGCAAATAGAGATGGTATGAAATCTCAGCACCTCCAGATCTTAAAAGCTGTCCTGCCCTTCATTTCACTGAGGAGGAGTTCAGACTGCTTTCTTGTCTTTGTCTTCTATTAAATGATGTTTTCTTGACTTGCTTAACTTTGTCAGGTACAAAGTTTTTGCTTTGATAACAACAAAAATGCTTAAGCAGGAGCTACTGTACAATGGATTTTCAGCCACAGTACATGTGGTTAAACATTAAAACATTCTGATGATTGGACTTTGTCTGTATTAAAAATTCACATTTCACTTGTTAGTTGTGGGGTCTGATTTTTTTTTAATCTTCCCAAATAATCTCCATGTTCACTGTGAATTGGAAAACACTTAACAAAATAATCATTAGGCTTTGTACAATGTTGATTAGTAAGACTCTCACAGGAAAGAAAGAGAAAAACAGGTCAAATATTTTGATATGTAGACGTGGAAATCTATTGACTATACTCTTTGGAGTAATTCTGTTACTACTGGGGTTGTGTTTGTTTCCATGAATTAGTTTTATGATTGTGTGGTGTGTCTAACCTGCAGATATTAGTGCCATTGTAGCAAAGCCATATTAAGAAAAAAAATTGGAATATATTTGTTTTTCAATGTTGTGTTAGTTTCTACTTATAGAAAAATGAATTATCTATAAATATACTACACTCCCTCATTTAAAAAATTACCTTCCCATTTAGATGACCACAGAGCACTGAGTAGAGTTCCTTGTGCTATATAGTACATTCTCATTAGTTATTTATTTTATGCATAGTGTCACTAGTGTATATGTGTCAATCTCAACCTCCCAATTTTTCCCATCCCTCCCTTTCCCCCTTGGTATCCATGTTTGTTCTCTATAACCATGTCTCTATTTCTTCTTTGAAAATAAGTTCATCTATACCAATTTTTTCAGATTCCACATATATGTGTTGACATTTGATTTTTTTCTTTCTGACTTATTTCACTTTGTTTGACTGTTTCTAGCTCTATCCACATCTTTACAAATGACCCAATTTCATTCCTTTTTGTGGCTGAATAATATTCCATTGTATATATATACCATATCCTCTTTATACATTCCTCTATTGATGGACAGTTAGGTTGTTTCCATATCCTGGCTATTGTAAATAGTACTGCAATGAACATGTGGTACCATATGTCTTTTTGAGTTCTGGTTTTCTTTGGGTACATGCTCAGCAGTGGGATTGCTGGACCACATGGTAGCTCTATTTTTAGAGGCCAGAAGAATGCCAGAAAATTTGGAAAACTCAGCAGTGGCCACAGGATTGGAAAAGGTCAGTTTTCATTCCAGTGCCAAAGAAAGGCAAACTGTGAACTTCCAGATGTTCAAGCTGGTTTTAGAAAAGGCAGAGGAGCCAGAGATCAAATTGCCAACATTCGCTGGATCATCAAAAAAGCAAAAAAGTTCCAGGAAAACATCTATTTCTCCTTTATTGATTATGCCAAAGCCTTTGACTGGGTCACAATAAACCTAAAGAGATGAGGATACCAGATCACCTGACCTGGCTCTTGAGAAACCTGTATGCAGATCAGGAAGCAGTAGTTAGAACTGGACATGGAACAATAGATTGGCTGGGTATTGCCCCTCTGCTTATTTAACTTATATGCAGAGTACATCATGAGAAACACTGGGCTGGGAGAAGCACAAGCTGGAATCAAGATTGCCGGGAGAAATATCAGTAACCTCAGATATGCAGACGACACCACCCTTATGGCAGAAAGTGAAGAACTAAAGAGCCTCTTGATGAAAGTGAAAGAGGAGAGTGAAAAATTTGGTTGAAAGCTCAACATTCAGAAAACAAAGATCATAGCATCTGGTCCCATCATTTCATGGGAAATAGGTAAGGAAACAGTGGAAACAGTGAAAGATTTTATTTTTGTGGACTCCAAAATCACTGCAGATGGTGAGGTGACTGCAGCCATGAAATTAAAAGACGCTTGCTCCTTGGAAGGAAAGTTATGACCAACTTAGCTAGCATATTCAAAAGCAGAGACATTACTTTGCCAACAAATGTCCATCTAGTCAAGGCTATGCTTTTTCCAGTGGTCTTGTATGGATGTGAGAGTTGGACTATAGAGAAAGCTGAGTGCAGAAGAATTGATGCTTTTCAACTGTGGTGTTGGAGAAGACTCTTGAGAGTCATTTGGACTGTAAGGAGATCCAACCAGTCCATCCTAAAAGAGATCAGTTCTGGGTGTTCATTTGAAGGACTGTACTCCAATCAGTTCAGTGAAGCTGAAACTCCAATACTTTGGCCACCTGAAGCTGACTCATTTGAAAAGACCCTGATGCTGGGAAAGATTGAGGGTAGGAGGAGAAGGGGACAACAGAGGATGAGATGGTTGGATGGCATCATTGACTCATTGTACATGGGTTTGGGTGGACTCCGGGAGTTGGTGATGGACAAGGAGGCCTGACGTGCTATGGTTCATGGGGTCACAGAGTCAGACACGACTGAGCAACTGAATTGAATTGAACTGAAGCAAATAAGAAAGGTAAGAAGTGTGCCATTTATATTTTTATTATATTTAAAAACCTTATATTGACTCATTGTACATGGGTTTGGTGGACTCCGGGAGTTGGTGATGGACAAGGAGGCCTGACGTGCTATGGTTCATGGGGTCACAGAGTCAGACACGACTGAGCAACTGAATTGAATTGAACTGAAGCAAATAAGAAAGGTAAGAAGTGTGCCATTTATATTTTTATTATATTTAAAAACCTTATGGTTTACTTAAAGTGAAAGTGAAGTTGCTCAGTAGGGTCCGACTCTGCGACTCTGTGGACTGTAGCCCACCAGGCTCCTCCGTCCATGGGCTTCTCCAGGCAGGAGTACTGGAGTGGGTTGTCATTTCCTCCTCCAGGGGAATCTTCTCAACCCAGTGATCAAACCCGGGTCTCCCGCGTTGCACGCAGACGCTTTAACCTCTGAGCTACCTAAGGGACTAATAAATAGTTTTGTTTACATTTAAGTTTCTGTTGATCACTCAAGAATGGAACAGAGACACCTTTTAATATTATACATATATTGTCTTAGTCTGTTTGATCTGTTATAACAGAATATCATAGATTTGGTGGCTTATAAAAACAGGGGTAAATTTCTCACAGTTAAGGAGACTGGAAAGCCCAAGATCATAGTGCCAGAAGATTCATTGTCTAGCAGGAGCTTATTCCTGGTTCATAGATGACTGTCTTCTTGCCATATCTTCAGATACAGAGGGATGAGGAAGATCTCTGGAGTCTATCTTATAAGGGTACTAACCTCATTCCTGAGAACTCCACCCTTATGATCCTGTCACTTCCTAAAGTCACCATGTACAAAAGCCATCACATTGGGGATTAGATTTCAACACATGAATATGGAGTAACAAACATTCAATCTACATCAATTATTAATTTTCAAAAATGTTCTTAGAAATAGTCAAAGAATAATGTATTCTTTTTGGTAGTTTATGAATTGAATAATGAAGCCATAAACATTTCCCTGAACAAACAAAAGTATATTTTGCTAAAAGGTCTAGGATAACAACCTGAGGTTAAACCAGAATTTCTCAAAATGGCACTATTGACATCTTATATCAGAAGATATTGTGGCTTGAGTGAGTGAGTGCTTCTCTGTACATTATAGGATGTTCAGTAGCATCCCCAACTTTTACTTACACATTTTTTTAACAAAAAATGAAATGTCATAGCAAAGGGATATCCCTCAAAACGCACTGAGTCATTTCCATAGAGGAGGTATTTTCCTAATATTTTTCATGTGAGATTGGTACATTATCATCACCTTCATAATACTGAGAAACCTGTTGTTATAAGCTAGTAAGGTCAAGTTGCCTGTCCCAGGTGGCATATATAGCAAAAAAGAGACTGATGTATGGGAACTTGAATCATTGCATTTTGATACCAGTCCTTGAGTTCTTAACCACTTTTCCTGTAGAGATATTTCCTGATTTTCTATAATGCAAAGACTTTCTTGGACTTCTTTCTTCTGCTTCCTTAAATTCTTCATAGATATCATTAATGTTTCTATTTTTTTAAGTTACTATCTGTAGAGAAGAAAGCTGTAGATGTGACAGAGGTTAAAATTATTTATTTTAAAAGCATTCATTTCTACTTATGCTTCTGCATAAATGGAAGAAATATAATAATCTAATAGAGAGAAAGTTTAATTAATTTTGATCATGTGGGTATTTTGTAATGTTTCAGTGAGTATCAGTGTCTATTCCATGGATGGAGAAAGTGGCAAGACATGATTTACAGAATCAAATTGTGCAGATTCATAGGACAGCTTCCTTATTTAATTTGAAGTATTGTGAATTTCTTCATATCCTACAAACCCAGAGATAAAAGTAATTCATTCATGTTGTTAATCCTATGCTCTTGTTCTTGCCCATTCTTGTGTTTGTCCAAAGTCTTGCTTTAAAAAAAATAAAAAGTTGAAATTCAGTATCAGTGACCATATATTTAAAATTTGAATGTAATTGCTGTAGAGCTATAGAAACTTAAAATAATTTATGGCCTAAAATCCTTACAGCAAACTATTATATAAAACTGTACTTTGTTTTGTATCTGTAACTGCTTCATGAACTATCTATCATTTGTGATTCTGTATCTCTTTTGGTGTGTGTCAGAAAGGAGCCTTTCATCCTTAGAGTAGTGAACATTTAGTCTAAATAGCTTCTAATTTCAATCAAAGTTGAGCTTGAGTTTTGAGTTTATGAATTCGGTTGTAAAAATAGAGAGATTTGGAAAGGCAGAGTGTTCAGGATAATGTAATTTAGCCTCATATGCTTCACTGACTCTCAAGGCCACACAAAGTAAACCAATAACCTAAGAAAACACCAGTTCACTAGACCCACCCTCCTCTACTTTTGTTCCATGAGCATTTGTATGTAGTTCTTTGGACCTTTTTAGAAGTGCAGAATCCCAGGTTTCACTCCAGACATACAGATTAAAGATTTATTTTCTAACCCACATCTCTGGGGATAAGATTCACCATTCCCCACCCCACCAGAACACAGCTCCTAAGCCCTTCATCTCTTATGTGGTAAATTTGACTTCACCACTATATGAATTTGGAGATTTTGCAGCTGGATTGATTTCCTGGAAAGGTCTTCATTCAAGTAGAGCAGGTATTCTGTATGTCTCTAATAACCTCCACTTTAATATAGTTCAGTTTCTATGTATGAACACAGATAAATAGCCAGAGTCTTTAAGCAAGGGAGACAACTAAAAGTAACAGTGGAAACTTGTTCAGTTACAGCTACAGCAATATATAGATCTTTACAAAACAGCCGTTACATTGTGTAGACAGTGATGAATGTAAAACTATAAATTCCGGAAATAGTGGTAGTAAATAGATAGAAACAGGAGTGGTTCACAGATAAGGATATGAAGTATATTCTCTTCATATTTTGCCAAAAATGAACTTCATATATTTTATGGAATAGAGAGCTGGTTTAAAGGAGACAAATTCATAACCAGTGCCTTCTAGAGCTGTCTGTATTAATAAATTATTGAGAAAGTATTTTAATTAAAATATATGTTATTAGCATATATTTCCTTCTTTGCATTAATTTATGAAATATCTCATAAAGAAAGAAAATGCTGGCTTTCTTTTCACTTAGTATTACTGCTGCTAAGTCACTTCAGTCGTGTCTGACTCTGTGTGACCTCATAGACGGCAGCCCACCAAACTCCCCTGTCCCTGGGATTCTCCAGGCAAGAACACTGGAATGGGTTGCCATTTTCTTCTCCAATGTATAGAAGTGAAAAGTGAAAGGGAAGTCGCTCAGTTGTGTCTGACTCTTTGCGACCCCATGGACTTCAGCCTACCAGGCTCCTCCATCCATGGGATTTCCCAGGCAAAAGTACTGGATTTCCAACATAATATACTGTTTCTAATCTCTGGTGACCTTTGTTTAGTTGCAAACACTCTCATATGCTCAGCTGTTAAGTTTACAAATAGCGTTTATAATTTATTAAACCATATCCTTTTCATCATGTCTCTTCTTGGACAAAAGAAACTAAAAGAAAGGAAGATAAATGCTAAGCATATTTTGCTAATTTCCTACACATAAATATATTAATTTATTTATGCCTGAATCAATACCAAAAATTAACTTATCACACCAAGAAAATAATTTGTTTCATCTTATCATCATAGTAGTTTCTTTCCTTCTTTTCTTAATAAAACTTAATTTCATATTTGAGTATAGCTGATTAACAGTGTTGTGATATTTTCAGGTGGATGACAAAACGACTTAGTCATAATATATACATATATCCATTATCCCTCAAACTCCCAGCAAGGGTGCCATATAACACTGAGTAATTTTTGATGTCTTAATCAAGGTTATCATTCCTCTAGTTAATTGGATTTTAAATTCACCAAAAACTTGAATATATCACTATAAATTATCTTATCTTCATTAGACTATAGTTTTGTTTAATAAAACAAATTGTAAAATATGTAATAAAATTTTGATAAATTTCTTAATAAAGTTTATTTTCACTTCTGACCAAATAATTTTACCTATGTCACTCTATCTTCTACTTTTTTATTCTTCTAAATTAATAATTATAGATAGTTTTAATCTTGAGTTTTATGATCTTATAAGCAGTTATGCTGCTTAATTTATTTTTAAAAATGTCTTCCTTCTTTATTAGTCTGAGAATCATCTCCAGTCTTTCTATTTGGTAAAGTACTTAAAAAGCAGAACACTGAGCAAAACAGAGAAATAGTGCTGATGCTGATGCAGTAAAGAGAACTTTCAAGGGAAGACAATGTATTTGTGGGAGCAGTTGTCTGAGGAGTCAGAATATTTTGGAAAAATAACCATGCCTTGGAAAAGGGTATTATTTTCCTTACCATCAGAAACGTTCAGGAACAGAAAGTTGATCGAGGAGAGAATACAGGGGATGAAAGACTAAGAAGAGAAAAGAGATGCAAGAGAGAGGAGAGGAGAAGGGAAAAGGAAACAAGAATGTAGGTTCTAATTCTCCAACACTTACTTGTGACATGACCTTCAACAAGTTTTCCAATTTCCCTCATCTTTGACTAAATGTAAACTAATTTTAGACACACTATTAATACCTTCTCCTGTGATAAACCTAGAGAAAAGTATTTGGAAAAGAAAAACAGTAAAATCTGTGCTCATCAGTAACAAATATGCTTATCAGTAACAAATCTACCCTTCCAGTCAACACAGGCAACTCAAGTTTTGATGATTGTGTGTGTGTGTGTGTGTGTGTGTGTGTGTGTGTGTGTGAGTAGCTCAATTGTGTCTGACTCTTTGTGACCGGGTGGACTGTTGCCTGCCAGAAGCCTCTGTCCATGGGATTCTCCAGATAAGAATGATGCATTTCTATCAAATCCTCCCAGAAATATCTTCCAGCACCACTTTGTCTTCTACCTTTATTCTTTTACAGTGTTTGTTACATTTTATGCAATGTCTTCATATTATCTTCCTTCTTCTGGGGCTGAAGGATGCATGTCAAAATGTACATTTTTGTCTGTGTGTGTGCTAGTCAAATGGTACAACCTCTCTCTTTTTGCTCATAGACTCTGGTTTTTGGTATAGAAGCCCTCATTCTAAACCTCACTTTATTTGTTTGTTAAAATTTTTTTTCTAAAGCAAATATTAACCACTTTTTCCACTTTAGTTATTATTACATATGAGAAATGGGTTCTCCTACAAAGTTGGTCAACTGTTGCTATTAACTGCCATATACACATCAACAGTACTATGACAAAAAGTTCACTTCAGAGCCAAAGTTCACTTCAAAGCCACTTCAGATGGAAGTTTGGCTATTCTTCCCTCTCTTTAACTAATTATGAAGACAGCAACAAATATTTAAAGCTCTTCTGAAGATTAAATGGAATATAATGCCTGGGATATTTCCTGACATATTGACGCTTGATGGTTATTAATGCCTGTCATTCGTATTAAGCAACAGCAGGGCAGACTTCTATGATCAGCATAGCACTGTGGGTACATTTTTCTCTGAGAGGAAATGACTTTTCTCTGTATAAGGCATAATTCTTTCTGTGCGAAGATTGGTGTCTTGTCTCTCATAGTCTTTCATAAAGTGTGTACACATATCAGGTTGTGGAGGACAAAAAGAGGAGTTTTGCTAGAAATCTTGGACTTGATCATAGGAAAATGCACCTCCCCACTGAGGAAAATAAGAACGCATTACATGGTATAGCGGTCCTTTACATTTCAGAGGTTGGAAGGCTAAGGTTGGTAAACACTGAAATTGCACTACTCCCACCAGAAAGCCAGTTTGTTACAGTTTCTCTCATGTGCCTTAAAATTAGAATTACCAAAACTAGGGCATTCTTCACCTTTTACATTAAAACTTCTGGTTAAGCAATTCTTACATATGCATTAATTTGAACTATCATAAGGCTTTTTGCAATGGCACCCCACTCCAGTACTCTTGCCTGAAAAATCCCATGGATGAAGGAGCCTGGTGGGCTGCAGTCCATGGGGTCATGAAGAGTTAGACACGACTGAGTGACTTCACTTTCACTTTTCACTTTCATGCATTGGAGAAGGAAATGGCAACCCACTCCAGTGTTCTCGCCTGGAGAATCCCAGAGACAGGGGAGCCTGGAGGGCTGCCATATATGGGATCACACAGAGTCGGACACGACTGAAGTGACTTAGCAGCAGCAGTAGCAAGGCTTTTCAGGTATCCAAATGTATATTTAGTGTGTTTTCTCTCAAAACAAAATGTGCTAATCATTTAAAGAAAATTGCTATAAAAAGAAAGTCACAAGCTCATGAAAAGGTGGTAGTTATACAAATAAAGTTTTCATATAAAATTAGCCTATGTTATTTAAAAATGTATTGAAAGCACTACTAATTGAGATGTTTGTATTTGCTTGATGAAAGTCTTATTAAGTACATATTTCTGTAAGGGTTTGACATAAGTTATACACTCTTTTAAGATTGCCATATTTTAGTACCATATTGCCTTTTACAATGGCAAGGAAAACAGTAAATTTAGAAACATACCAAATGAATTCCTCAATTGCTGTTTTAACATATTTTCACCCATTGTTTTCTTCTCATTTATTAGAAAGCCCATCTTTATGCCATTGATGTGAGACACTGTTTTTATCCTATACAAAATTGCCTTGCCCTATTAATCTAAGTTTATGCGAAAGCTGCCCAACCCCCAGTTCCATAATTTAAACATATGCTTCTGTCCCTGGGCATGTAAAAGGAAGGAAAAATGGGAGAGGAATTTTTTGAAATAAGTATAAGCCATGTGAGAGAACTATATTCCTCTTAGTAGCTACCCCTGTGTATGTGGTTAGTGATAAGTTATAAAACTGGAATTCAGGTACAAAATATACTTTTATTTTATTTTATTTTATTTGGTAATTCTTTCCTTTTATAAAATAACAAAAAGTAAATACAAACCTAAACTGTGTGTTAAAAAGCAGAGACAAAACTTTGCCAACAAAGGTCAGTATTGTCAAAGTTATGGTTTTTTCCAGTAGTCATGTTCTGATGTGAGAGTTGGACCATAAAGAAGGCTGAGAACCAAAGAACTGATGCTTTCAAACTGTAATTCTGGAGAAGACTTCTGAGAGTCGCTTGGACAGCAGAAGATCAAACCAGTCAATCCTAAAGGAAACTAATCCTGAGTATATATTGAAGGGACTGATGCTGAAGATGTAGCTGCAGTACTTTGGCCACGTGATGCAAAGATCTGATTTACTGGAAAAGACCCTGAAGTTTGGAAAGATTGAAGACAAAAGGAGAAGGGGCAGCAGAGAATGAGATCATTAAATAGCTTCACCAACTGAATGGACATGAATCTGAGCATACTCCAGGAGCTAGTAAAGGACAGGGAAGCCTGGCATGTTGCAGTCTATGGGGTCACAAAGAGACAGACACAACTTAGCAACTGAATAAGAACAACAACAAATACAATATAACAATGTTTATATATTTTATTTTTAATGTGACTATACAGGTGATTATTTTATTAATTTTAGAACTTTTAGGATTTTAAAATAAAATTTCTCAAAATAAAGACAAAATTTGAAAAGAAAGAGCAGAAATCTAACCTTTACTCCAAGAGAAGAAAAGGAGGAATGGAATTGGGAGAATAGGTTCCTTGCCAGAAATCTGTGCTTATGTAGATAGGGACCTTTAAGAAATATGTACTTTAACTTCTGAATCAAAAACTGTTGTCTAGCATGTATTGCTGGACCAGGTCACTTGTTCCTTTTAAGGAGTTAACACTAATGGGACCAGAAAAGCTGAGAGTAGGAACATAGCAGGGGTTTGAATTTGAAGTCTACCACTACCTAATGTGTGACCTTAATTCAAACTTCTCTAGTTATTTTATAACCTGTATTGTAGAAATGGTAGAAAATATATTAGAAAAAAATGCTTTTTAATACATTGCCTAGAATGTGGTGTGCAGTAAACATTCCCTAGGTAAACATTAAAATGTGTTATAATTATTCTTCACAATATTTTACCACCTGAATCAAATGCCACAATTTTAAAGTGAGGAAGTCAGATTCATTTCTGTGCTTGTCTTGGTGATGGTCCTAATGTAATTATGTGATTTTTCTTCTATCCCCAATGCTACCCCCACATAGTTTGATAGCACAAATTCAACAGGAGACTACTACTATTCCTGTTTCACCCAATGCTTAGAAAATTAACCTAGAAAAAATAGTAACCTTTCATTGTTATAAGAGACCTTAGTGTTTGTACTTTTGTTGGCAGCAGTCCTTACACTTATTTCTCTGTAGAGAAAATAATATACAACTTAGAATGGTCCTATGAAAATCCTTCCATCACCTTTTCTTATGAATATACTTTTTTCTTTATTTATATAATCATATAAATGCCAGGAGCCAGCACGGGAGATTCTACCAATGACAAGGTCATGCAGAGAGGCCTGATGGGCAAGGCAAGTCAAGCTTTAGGGGTTTCCCCTGGGTTTTCCTGAACATCTACCCCCGAAAACCAGAGTCTGCCTGCCTTATTGTACTGTGCTTTCCACTCTTCTGCCTCTAAAAGGAATCAACTAAGAGCTCCAGTTAACAGTCTCCTGCATATTAAAAGAATGTCTCGGCTTAAATCCCTTTGATGTCTTTCTAACTTATCTGAACTGTTGCCTGACTTTACAATTGTGGATTGTTTACAGCCCCCAACCTTGAGAAGCACAAAGTTTAAAATATCTTAAAGATATAGAGCCTTTTGCAGCTAAGAATTAGTTTGGTGAAGAGTTTGTTGAGTTAATGTTTGCCGCCAGGCCTCCATATCCTTTATCTTTTAGGCACCTGGGAGGATATTAATCAATGTAATCAGGATGTAGAAATAGGAATATAGTAGTATTATGGTTAGCAATACTAGACTTTTGAGTTAATTAATTTTTTCTTTGTTATAAATCACTGTACTCCACTTTCTTGTTATAAAATGTTGTATCCTTGCTATGTAAGAATGTAACTTTATTTAGTGCTTTCTGAGAGTGGCACAAGAGTTTGGGAAGAACAACACTATTCCCCTTATCAGAAAAGGGCTATAAAATGTTAATTGGCCTTCTGGCCAGTTGTTGTAAATTACCTAAGACTTATGTATACAACTAGGTAGAGAGAAAGCCTGGTCTCGATAAGAGTCAGGGCTGCTGATGCTGCATAATTTTGTATTATCCATTGATCTCTGTACTTCCAAAAGTATAAAAGCCTGTCGGACCATAGAGGATGGGCCAGTTACTGGACTGGTTTTCCCAGTGTCTTCTTTACTCTATTTTCAGGCTGAATTCCCATCTGGGACGGGGAGGCTCACCATGTCTACTTACTTGCCCTGTCTTCTAGGATCCATGAGAGAGGGAGCCTAAGGTGAGGCACCCTCCACTATTCAAATGGGCACCGATGGCCCAATGTAGATGGTGCAAATTTCTTGTCCTGAGGTTTTATTATCTTTCCCTGTAAATCAAGTTATTTAGCTTCTTTTCTCCACTAAATTTGCGTGCTATACTATTTCTTCTTCATTTACTTTATATTTCTAAATAAATGTTTTCCTCCCCTACGCCGTCTCCCCTTCAAATTCCTTGGATCCACTGGGGCAGGCCTCCAGTATATAAAAATCAACTCACTAAGAATCTTCAATCCTTCTACTCAAAATAGAGAGGAAGAGGGTGGCTTGCTATGAATATTTGGCTCAAGCCTTTTGAGAAACAGCCAAAATCAATTGTTAATTCAAGAACACAGATTACAGATAAGTCAATTGTAAAATCTAGAAGATGCATTAGGAAAGAAAAGTTTCTCTTCAGTTTTTCCTATGAAAGACATCTTCTTCTATTAAAAAGAGAGAGATGAGTAATTATCTTTCTAAATTTGGATACATTTTTAAAAGATTTTAGTAGCATATAAAATATTCTAAGGCTGAATGTTATTACAGTGTTCCAAATGTGATATTGACAGTTAATGACTGAGATCGCTGGGATTCTCTAGGCAAGAACACTGGAGTGAGTTGCCATTTCCTTCTCCAATTCATGAAAGTGAAAAGTGAAAGTGAAGTCACTCAGTCGTGTCTGACTCAGCGACCCCATGGACTGGAGCCCACCAGGCTCCTCCACCCATAGAAGTTTCCAGGCAAGAGTAATGGAGTGGGATGCCATTGCCTTCTCCGAAGACATTAACAGTGTCTGAGAATAAAAATAACAAAAAAATGTAAAAATCTCAATTCATGATCATTATAAATTATTGAAATTTATAATAAGTATTTAAAGACCCTACACCTAGCAATACAAAACACTCAGCCTTTAGATGCACATTATTATTTAATTTAACATCACTGTCATTTTTTATTTTATACCCTGAGGAGTTTTCTAAAGTGAAATGAAAGATGACACTAAACATAAAGTATTTTAGCATTGAATGTCATTTTGAAACTCCCTAAAAAGATATTCCAAAACAAAAACTGTCATTACAGAATGAAGTTTTTATCATGTTCCTTTCAAAATTATATGATGAAAAGTTAAGTAGTAATAATCCTACATGTTTGACTGTACTAGCTAATTAGTACATATCTATGTCCTGACATTTTTCAATGTTAAATTATATGTTTCAGATATGGATATATTATTGAAAAGTACTCTTATCATCACTTGCTTTTAGTGTGTGTAATAGTTGTTATAAAAATATATATTTGATATACAACAGATTGGAGAAGAGAATTGCAATCCATTCCAGTATTCTTGCCTAGAGAATCCCATGGACAGAGGAGCCTGCTGGGATAAAGTTCATAGGGTTGCAAAGAGTCAGATGTGACTGAGTGACTACTTTCATTTTCACTCTTTCAGTATGTAGAAGATGGTCTCTTCTCCATCTAACTAACTTGAAAAAGTTTAACCAAGAAATTAGTGCTGGACATGTTTAGAAATTTTGATTATACAAAATTAAAAAGCCCAAATGGAACCAAATAGAAAAATAATCTTTAGATATTGAATCTTTTGATGCACTTTGATATACACTGAGATACTCAAAATTAACTAAAGCAAACTGGAGTTGATGGTAGAGGTTACTACGAATTTGGTACCTTAGTCACATTGATTTATGGCATTTTAAGATTTATTTTATTTGAAAATTTCCCTAGGAGATAAGTGAAAAGAGATTAAGGAGTTGGGTTACAAAAGATAGAAATTTTTAATGTGGAATAATAATTCTTCAATTATTTGAGTTTTAGTGGGATTGAAAGGTTTCACTTCAGTTCAGTCGCTCAGTTGTGTCTGACTCTTTGCGACCCCATGAATTGCAGCATGCCAGTCCTCTCTGTCCATCACCAGCTCCCGGAGTTCACTCAGACTCACGTCTATTGAGTCAGTGATGCCATCCAGCCATCTCATCCTTGGTCGTCCCCTCTTACACCTGCCCCCAATCCTTCCCAGCATCAGAGTCTTTTCCAATGAGTCAACTCTTCTCATGAGGTGGCCAAAGTACTGGAGTTTCAGCTTTAGCATCAGTTCTTTCAAAGAACACGCAGGGTTGATCTCCTTTAGAATGGACTGGTTGGACCTCCTTGCAGTCCAAGAGACTCTCAAGAGTCTTCTCCTACACCACAGTTCAAAAGCATCAATTTTTTAGTGCGCAGCTTTCTTCACAGTCCGTGCTATATAACTGCATCACCAAAAACTACCTATATTAAAAAAGCATATCACTAATTTGTGTAATGATTTAGTTTTTTTCAGACATCTACATAAAGAAGCCACCTTATGCTTGAGGGCAAGGGTGGTGACACTGAGGAGCCACCATGAGCCCGAGGCTAGGGGTGGCAGCTGGGAGGAGCCACCCACGCCCGAGGCCTGGGCCGGTGGCCGGGAGGAGCAACTTGAGGAGTGGTGGCTGTGCAGGTTCAGGAGGGCTTGGAGGAGCTATCCCACATTGAAGGTCAGAAACTGCGGCAGTAAGGAGATACCCCTTGTACAAGGAAAGGAGCAGCGGCTGTGCTTTGCTTGAGCAGCTGAAAAAGATACCCCATGCCCAAGGTAAGAGAAAACCTAGTAAGATGGTAGGTGTTGCAAGGGGGCATCAGAAGGCAGTCACACTGAAACTATACTCACAGAAAACTAGTCAATCTAATCACACTAGGATCACATGCTTGTCTAACTCAATGAAACCAAGCCATGCCTACGGGGCAGCCCAAGATGGACGTGTCATGGTGGAGAGGGCTAACAGAAAGTGGTCCGCTGCAGAAGGGAATGGCAAGCCACTTCAGTATTCTTGCCTTGAGAACCCCATGAACAGTATGAAAAGGCAAAATGATAGGATACTGAACGAGGAACTCCCTAGGTCATTAGGTGCCCAATATGCTACTGGAGGTCAGTGAAGAAATAATTCCAAAAAGAATGAAAGGATGGAGCCAAAGCAAAAACAATGCCGAATTGTGCATGTAACTAATGATAGAAGCAAGAAGCAATGCTGTAAAGAGCAATATAGCATAAGAACCTGGAATATCAAGTCCATGAATCAAGGCAAATTGAAAGTAGTCAAACAAGAGATGGAAAGAGTGAACATCGACATTCTAAGAATCAGCAAACTAAAATGGACTGGGTGGGTGAATTTAACTCAGATGACCATTATATCTACTATTGTGGGCAGGAATCCCTCAGAAGAAATAGAGTAGCCATCACAGTCAACAAACGAGTCCGAAATGCAGTACTTGGATGCAATCTCAAAAATGACAGAATGATCTCTGATTGTTTCCAAGGCAAACCATTCAATATTACAGTTATCCAAGTCTATGCCCCAATCAGTAATGCTGAAGAAGCTGAAGTTGAACGGTTTTATGAAGACCTACAAGACCATTTAGAACTAACATCCAAAGAAGATGTTCTTTTCATTATAGGGGACTGGAATGCTAAAGTAGGAAGTCAAGAAACACCTGGAGTAACAGGCAAATTTAGCCTTGAAATGTGGAATGAAGCAACGCAAAGACTAATAGAGTTTTGTCAAGAAAATGCACTGGTCACAGCAAACACCCTCTTTCAACAACACAAGAGAAGACTCTACACATGGACATCACCAGATGGTCAACACTGAAATCAGATTGATTATATTCTGTGCAGCCTAAGATGCAGAAGCTCTATACAGTCAACAAAAACAAGACCAGGAGCTGACTGTGGCTCAGAGCATGAACTCCTTATTACCAAATTCACACTCAAATTGAAGAAAACTGATAGACCATTCAGGTATGACCTAAATCAAATCCCTTCTGATTATACAGTGGAAGTGAGAAATAGATTTAAGGGCCTAGATCTGATAGACAGAGTGCCTGATGAACTATGGATGGAGGTTCATCACATTGTACAGGAGACAGGGATCAAGACCATCCCCAAGGAAAACAAATGCAAAAAAGCAAAATGGCTCTCTGGAGAGGCCTTACAAATAGCTGTGAAAGAAGGAGAGGTGAAAAGCAAAGGAGAAAAGGAAAGATATAAGCATCTGAATGCAGAGTTCCAAAGAATAGCAAGAAGAGATAAGACAGCCTTCTTCAGTGATCAATGCAAAGAAATAGAGGAAAAGAACAGAATGAGAAAGACTAGAGATCTCTTCAAGAAACTTAGAGATACCAAGGGAACATTTCATGCAAAGATGGGCTCGATAAAATGATCTGGACCTAACAGAAGCAGAAGATATTAAGAAGAGGTGGCAAGAATACATGGAAGAACTGTACAAAAAAGATCTCCATGACACAGATAATCATGATGATGTGTTCACTAATCTAGAGCCAGGCATCTTGGAATGTGAAGTCAAGTGGGCCTTAGAAAGCATCACTATGAACAAAGCTAGTGGAGGTGATGGAATTGCAGTGGCGCTGTTTCAGATCCTGAAAGATGATGCTGTGAAGGTGCTCCACTCAATATGCCAGCAAACTTGGAAAACTCAGCAGTGGCCACAGGACTGGAAAAGGTCAGTTTTCATTCCAATCCCAAAGAAAGGCAATGCCAAAGAATGCTCAAACTACTGCACAATTGCACTCATCTACTAGCACTCATGCTAGTAAAGTAATGCTAAAAATTCTCCAAGCCAGGCTTCAGCAATATGTGAACCAACTTCCTGATGTTCAAACTGGTGTTAGATAAGGCAGAGGAACCAGAGATAAAATTGCCAACATCTGCTGGATCATGGAAAAAGCAAGAGAGTTCCAGAAAAACATCTGTTTCTGTTTTATTGACTATGCCAAAGCCTTTGACTGTGTGAATCACAATGAACTGTGGAAAATTCTGAAAGAGATGGAATTACCAGACCACCTGACCTGCCTCTTGAGAAATCTGTATGCAGGTCAGGAAGCAACAGTTAGAACTGGACATGAAACAACAGACTGTTTCCAAATAGGAAAAGGAGTACGTCAAGGCTATATTTTGTCAGCCTGCTTATTTAACTTATATGCAAAGTACATTACAAGAAATGCTGGACTGGAAGAAACACAAGCAGAAATCAAGATTGCCGAGAGAAATATCAATGACCTCAGATATGCAGATGACACCACGCCTATGGCAGAAAGTGAAGAGGAACTCAAGCCTCTTGAACAAAGTGTAAGAGGAGAGTGCAAAAATTGGCTTAAAGCTCGACATTCAGAAAACGAAAATCATGGCATCTGAACTCATCACTTCATGGGAAATAGATGGGGAAACAGTGGAAACAATGTCAGACTTTATTTTGGAGGGCTCCAAAATCACTGCAGATGGTGACTGCAGCCATGAAATTAAAAGACGCTTACTCTTTGGAAAAAAAAGTTATATCCAACCTAGATAGTATATTCAAAAGCAGAGACATTACTTTGCCAACAAAGGTCTGTCTAGTTAAGGGTATGGTTTTCCCTGTGGTCATGTATGGATGTTAGAGTTGGACTGTGAAGAAGACTGAGCTGTGAAGAATTGATGCTTTTGAACTGTGGTGTTGGAGAGGACTCTTGAGAGTCCCTTGGACTGCAAGGAGATCCCATTAGTCCATTCTGAAGATCAGCCCTGGGATTTCTTTGGAAGGAATGACGGTGAAGCTGAATCTCCAGTACTTTGGCCACCTCATGTAAAGAGTTGACTCATTGGAAAAGACTCTGATGCTGGGAGGAATTGGGGGCAGGAGGAGAAGGGGACGACCGAGGATGAGATGGCTTGATGGCATCACAGACTCAATGGACATGAGTCTGAGAGTACTCTGAAAGATGGTGATGAACAAGGAGGCCTGGCATGCTGCGATTCATGGGGTCGCAGAGTGGGACACGACTGAGGAACAGAACTGAACTGAACTGAACTGAACTGAATGGAACATTAAGCCACATCTATAAAGATAAATAAATACATAAGTCTGTAATCCATGATGAGGCTACTGTTTTTCTAGATAGATGACATTTATGTCGTCACCAGCTCAGACATTTTTAAGGTATCTTATTAATATAAAAATCATTTTCTTTATGAACTTAGTAAGACGTTTTTTAAATTTTAATATTGAGATCAATTATTAGATATAATCATTTCAATTTTAAGTAATTTAATACATTTGAACTAAAAAAATATTGACTTGTTAGCTATTTCTTTAATATTTGAAACACATTTACAGTTTATGAACTCTTATGTTTGCAGTTTCAAAGAGGAGGAATCCCAAAAGGAAAAGTTCTAGCAGACTGTCAGTCAGTAAACCATTTGTAAACTTTAAGAAAAATATTTGTACATTGTCTCTGTTCATATCCAAAAAAGCAGCATACACTTAAAAATAGCATACTTAAAGTTTTAATTATACTTCAGGTGTAGTGCAGGCTTCCCAGGTGACACTAGTGGTAAAGAACCAGCCTCACAGTGCAGGATATATAAGAGACACAGGTCCAGTCATTGAGTTGGGAGTATCCCCTGGATCAACTCTAGTATTCTTGCCTGGAGAATACCGTGGACAGAGGAGCCTGGTAGGCTACCATCCATGGAGTTACAAAGAGTCAGACAAAACTGAAGTGACTTACCACACAATGGAGACACATAGGTGTAATGAGAAGATAAAAACTAATTGTTAGAAGTAGTTTAAGAAAAAATTAGTTGTATGAAAGACATTCTGTGATCTTCTCTGTCAATGAAATGATTGTATGTGCTTGGTTTCTCAGTCATGTCCAACTATTTGCTACCCCGTGGACTCTAACCCACTAGGATCTTCTGTCCATGGGATTTTCCCTGCAAGAATACTGGAGTGAGTTACCATTTCCTCCTCCAGAGTATCTTCCCAACCCAGGGGTCGAACTTACATCTCCTGCTTCTTCTGCATTGCACGTGACTGTTTACCTGCTGAGGCACCATGGAAACCTATAAGCACTATTAGGAAATAATCACTGTTTTTACACAGCACACAAAATATGTTGATATTCAAACAGCATCTGTGTACTTTGTTCATGATGATGTTTAGATTTTGCTCAGTAATGCTTGTAATGCACTGAAATTTTCAGGGAATGAGAATTTTCAATTTTTAATATTTTAAAGCCATGGTCTTATTAAGCAATCCAAAGCAGGAGCAGAGAGAGTGGTAATAAGGTAATGAAAAACTTACAAACCCTGAGGGAAATCCCATGGACAGAGGAGCCTGGTGGGCCACACTGAATGGGGTTACAGAGTTGGACAAGAATTAGTGACTAAACAAAAATATTAAAGATAAGAATACTAAAGACATTATTTTCATACATTTTGCATGTCAGCATTAAAGATATGTAGTTTATAGTTTATAAACCTATACACAAAAGTCATCATATAAATAATTTTTGCAAGACATTTGACAGTGTTCTTCATGATGAGAAAATTTTGGAAAAATGTCATTTATCTTTTCCTCCAAAGGCAACATTTTTTCAGTTGAATTTTGCATATTTTGAAAAAGACATTGTTTTAGTATCAAAACATTTGGTACTTCAAGTACCAAATCATCTGCTTACAATTAAGAACATATTCTGTGTAGATTCTGATAAAATTTTATTACAAAGATACTTATAAAGACCTTCTGTTTGGAGAAAATTACATTTTGATAAAACCACACACTAGTGTTATTTAAACACTGTTATAGAAATTGCCTTGTAAAATGTAAGAACTGTGTGCTGCCTAATGTATAAAACCATTTCATTAAATTAATTCAGTGTGATGTATTGTGAGAAATAATCACCTGAAGATTATTTGAGCATATTAAAGTAGCCCCTTTCCTTTTTCAAGTGCACATGGAACTTTCTCCAGGATAGATCACATCCTGGGCCATAAATCTAGCCTTAGTAAATTAAAAAAGATTAAAATCATTTCAATAATATTTTCTGATCACAATGTAGTAAGATTAGATGGCAACTATAGGGAACAAACTACTAAAAATACAAACATATGAAGGCTAAACAGCATGCTTCTGAAAAACCAAATAATCATAGAAGACATTAAAAAATAAATCAAAATATGCATAGAAATGAATGAAAATGAAAATACAACAACCCAAAACCTATGAGATTCAGTAAAAGCAGTGCTAAGGGGGAGGTTCATAGCAATACAAGCTTATCTAAAGAAACAAGAGATGAATCAAATAAATAACCTAACTCTACACTTAAAGCATCTAGAAAAAGAAGAAATGAAGAACACCAGGGTTAGTAAAAGGAAATAATTCATAAAAATTAAGGCAGAAATAAATGAAAAAGAAATAAAGAGACCATAGCAAAAATCAACAAAGCTAAAGCTGGTTCTTTGAGAAGATAAACAAAATAGACAAACCATTAGCCAAACTAATCAAGAAAAAAAGAGAGAAGAATCAAATCAACAAAATTAGAAATGAAAATGGAGAAATCACAGCAGAGAACACAGAAGTACAAAGGATCATGAGATACTACTATCAGCAACTATATGCCAATGAAATAGACAATTTGAAAGAAATGGATAAATTCTTAGAAAAGTATAACTTTCCAAAACTGAACCAGGAAAAAACAGAAAATCTTAACAGACTCATCACAAGCATGATATTGAAACTGTAATCATAAATCTTCCAACAAACAAAAGCCCAGGAACAGACAGCTTCACAGCTGAATTCTACCAATAATGTAGAGAAAAGCGAACACTGTCCCTACTCAAACTCTTCTAGAAAATTGCAGAGGAAGGTAAACTTCCAAAGTCATTTTTAAGACCACTATCACTCTAACACTAAAACCTGACAAAGACACTACAAAAAAGAAAACTACAGGCCAATATCACTGATGAATATAGATGTAAAAATACTCAACAAAATTCTAGCAAACAGAATCCAACAACATATTAAAAAGATCATACATCATGACCAAGTGAGCTTAATCTCAAGGATGCAAGGATTCTTCAACATTTCCAAATCAATCAATGTGATACACCACGTTAACAAATTGAATGATAAAATCCATATGATTATCTCAATAGATACAGAGAAAGCCTTTGACAAATTCAACATCCATTTATGGTAAAAATCCTCCAGAAAGCAGGCATAGAAGGAATATACCTCAACATAATAAAAGCTATATATGATAAACTCAGAGCAAACCTTATCCTCAATAGTGAAAAATTGAAAACATTTCCCCTAAAGTCAGGAAAAGACAAGAGTGGCCACTTTCACCACTACTATTCAACATAGTTTTGGAAGTTTTAGCCACAGCAAACAGAAGAAAAATAAAGGAATTCAGATTGGAAAATAAGAAGTAAAACTCTCACTGTTTGCAGATGACATGTTCCTCTACATAGAAAACCCTAAAGATCCCACCAGAAAATTACTAGAGCTAATCAATGAATATATTAAAGTTTCAGAATATAAAATTGACACACAGAAATCTCTTGCATTCCTATATACTAACAATGAGAAAACAAAAGGAGAAATTAAGGAAATAATTCCATTCACGATTGCAATGAAATGAATAAAATACTAAGGAATAAATATACCTAAATAAACAAAAGACCTATATATAGAAAACTATAAAACACTGATGAAAGATCAAAGATGACACAAATAGATGGAGAAATATACCATGTTCATGGATCAGAAGAATCAATATAGTGAAAATGAGTATACTATGCAAAAAAAATCTGTAGTTCAATTCAATCCCTATCAAGCTACAAATGATATTTTTTGGAGAACTAGAACAAATAATTTCACAATTTGTATGGAAATAATAATTTTTAAAAAACCCTCAAATAGCCAAAACAATCTTGAGAAAAAAGAAGGGAACTGGAGGAATCAACCTACCTGACTTCAGACTATACTACAGAGCTACAGTCATCAAGACAGTATGGTACTGGCACAAAGACAAAAATATAGATCAATGGAACAAAATAGAAAGCTCAGAGATAAATCCATGCACCCATGGACACCTTATCTTTGGCAAAGGAGGCAAGAATATGCAATGGAGAAAAGACAATCTCTTTAACAAGTGATGCTGGGAAAACTGTTCAACCCCATGTAAAAGAATGAAACTAGAACACTTTCTAACACTGTACACAAAGATAAACTCAAAATGGATTAAAAATCTAAATGTAGACCAGAAACAATAAAACTCCTAGAGGAAAGCATAGGTAAAACACTCTGACATAAATCACAGCAGGATCCTCTGTGACCCACCTCCTAGAGTAATGGAAATAAAAGTAAAAATAAGCAGATGGGGCCTAATTAAACTTAAAAGCTTTTGCACAACAAAGGAAACTATAAGAAAGGTGAAAAGACAGCCTTCAGAATGGGACAAATAATAGCTAACAAAGCAACTGACAAAGAATTAATCTCAAAAAATATACAAGCAGCTCCTGCAACTCAGTTCCAGAAAAATAAATGACCCATTCAAAAAATGGGCCAAAGAACTAAACAGACATTTTCCAAAGACATGCAGATGACTAACAAACACATGAAAAAATGCTCAACATCACTCGTTATCAGAGAAATGCAAATCAAAACCACAATGAGGTATCATCTCACGCCAGTCAGAATGGCTGCTATCCAAAAGCCTACAAACAATAAATGCTGTAGAGGGTCTGGAGAAAAGGAAACACTCTTACACTGTTGGTGGGAATGCAAACTCGTATAGCCACTATGGAGAACAGTGTGGAGATTCCTAAAAAACTGGAAATAAAACTGCCATATGACCCAGCAATCTTAATGCTGGGTATACACACCGAAGAAATCAGAACTGAAAGAGACACGTGTACCCCATTGTTCATCACAGCATTGTTTACAAGAGCCAGGATATGAAAGAAACCTAGATGTCCATCAGCAGATCAATGGATAAGAAAGTTGTGGTACATATACACAATGGAATATTACTCAGCTATTGAAAAGAATGCATTTGAATCAGTTCTAATGAGGTGGATTGCCGGGGTCCAGCCCCGGTGGATCCAGGGTGATTCGAAGCAGGGACGGAGTCAGCGTCTTAGAAAAAAACTTATTTAGTTAGAGATATATAGAGAGATTAGAAACAGATAGTGTAGTAGGAAATATTAGTGGAGAAAAAGATGCTGAATAACTTGGTTTATGGGGAAAACCAATAAAACTTCGAGACAAGAAGTTTGCACCATCTACGTTAGGCCACCAGTGCCCACTTGAATATTGAAGGGTGCCCACTTTAGGCTCGCTTTTGCATGGATCTTAGAAGCCAGGGCAAGTAAGTAGATGTGGTGAGCCTCCCCAGTCCAGATGGGAATTCAGCTGGAAAATGAGAGAATGACATGGGGGAGCCCAGCATCGGTGCAAGACTCTCAACTTTATTTTTCAAAATCAGCTTATAAACTTCAAGTTGTACATAAAGAAATAATGGAATATTCAGAGGCAGCAGTCCTGACCCTCACGGAGACCAGACTTTCTTTTTGCATACCTTCCCGTATACAAAAGGTCTCACGTGGTTTACATTATCCTCTGGCCAAGAGGCCTGTTAACATTTTTATGGCTCTCTTCCTAGATAAATGTCTATCAACCAGAAAACTCTTTTTCCCTAGAAGTGTTTTTTCTTTACTCTACATCACCCTCAAAGTACTAAATAAAGTTACATTCCTGTAGAACAAAGGTGCAGTGGGTTATAACAAAGAAAGTACTTAACTCAAAGATCTAATGTTACTAATATCAGGTCTACTACCTGCTTTTTTCTATATACCAACTATATCTACAAATAAAAGATATGAAAATTTGGCAGCAAGTACTCGCTCAACAAATGAAACTTTAGTCAGTCCTATTCTAATGGTTTTGACTCCTCGAAAGCCCCTGCATTCCTAGGATGTTTTAAGCTTCCTGTACCTCTTGTGGTCTGGAGACCACAAACAATCACATGCACAGCTGTATGACTATGGCAGGCACGCTAGAAAGCCATCAGAGGGGTTTTTGGATTGAAACACTCTTATTATGCCCAGAAGATTTATTATCTGAAAGCTCTAAATTAACTTTTTTCCAGAAAAAGGTGGTAGAGGGACAGCCCCCTGTCAATGTCAGAAGAGTAGGTGGAAAGCATAGCACAGTAAAGCAGGCAGACTATGATTTTGGGGACACATGCTCAGGAAATACCAGGGAGAAACCCTGAGACCTGATTCACCTTGCCCATCAGGCCTCTGCCACATAACCTTGTCACGGGTGGGATTCCTCACGCTGGCTCCTGGCAGTGGATGAAACTGGAATCTATTGTACAGATTGATGTAAGTCAGGAAGAAAAACACCAATACAGTATATTAATGCATATATATGGAATTTGGAAAGATGGTAATGATGACCCTATATGCAAGACAGCAAAAGAGACACAGATGTATAGAACAGTCTTTTGGACTCTGTGGGAGAAGGCAATGGTGGGATGATTTGAGAGAACAGCAATGAAACATGTATATCACTATATGTGAAATAGATCGCTAGTCCAGGTTTGATGCCTGAGACAGGTGCTCAGGGCTGGTGCACTGGGATGACCCTGAGGGATGGAATGGGGAGGGAGGAGGTGGGGGTGGTTTCAGGATGGGGAACACATGTACACCCATGGCTGATTCATGTGAATGTATGGCAAAAACTAGTATAATATTTTAAAGTAATTCACCTCCAATTAAAATTTTAAAAAAAGAAAGTAGCCCCTTTCTGTGATATACTTAAAATACATTATTTGAGTTCAAACATAACACTTACTATTCTAACATTTAAAAGTAGGTGGAGTATAAATCATCATTGCATATGGCAATTGTTCATCAAAATTTTTTCAGATTTTCTCTAATTGATGTTTTTTACAGTATAATTTTCCACTAATTGTTTTGAAATATGCAAAGAATGGGAAGAAATCAATCTTGTTAATAAATTGCCCTTAAATTTTAAAGTATTGAAATCAGTCTTCCTTTGAGGTTACTATCTGTACCATTGAAAAGAATATTATCTTAATTTAATGGCATAAAATGTTCTATAAAGACATCTTTGATAAATAAAAAATATTTGGTTCATCCTAGCTAATAAGGGATCCCTAGGACGCATAATTCTATTTTCTCCAAACTCTGTGAATTTCCTTTCCTAGCAGCTTCAAGGGCAATTGAAGGTATGCCAAAAAGCACTGAGCCACAGCACATCCTTGATGAATTTCACAAGTCCATCCTCTCAAAAACAAGTGTAATTCAGGTTTAATTTCTTGACATGAAGCAACATTACAACATCCTTGGAGTAATTTTTAGGTGTTATGTCAATTAGAAAGCTTAGGGTCACTGATTATATAGCTAGATGTTACTAATTACAAAACCTTCCAATGGTAATTAAAAATCTATTATAATTAATGACAAAACGTTAAAAGGAGTCAGTTATCTCAGCAGTTGAGCATTTAACATAAATTAGTACACTATACTTTCCATTATCAATCTAAAAGGATTAAAAATCATCTTGTGGAAAGATACTATGGTTGTATTTAATGAAAAGTAAATGGAGAAAAGAAGCCAGTAACTGAATAATTCAGAGCCCTTGTTATTAAAGCTTCTCTGAAATATTCAGGTATTTAGAACACTTATCAATGTAGATACACATTGATGCACACTCTATTTAGGTCTCATTTTCAATTGATAAATGCAAATTTTTATCTGCTAATTTGAATCATTTAAATTAATATGTATGTTTGCTTAACCAAGAAGCCCATTTTTTCATTTACATTTTATTTATCTGTATTTCCTCTCAGAAGTCCTCAGGGCCACATAATTTTTATATAATGTGGGTAAAGTTCTTTCAGAAGTTATAATTTAAAAAATAAAACAATTATTTAGTAGTAATAAGACAGAACTAATGCACATGCCCTATGAAACTAGCAAAGAGACACATGGACTCTGTTAAAGAAAAATTGCATTTAACTGAATAATAAAGAAGGAATAATAACTGAAAAATAAGGAAGACTTTATTCATGACTGTTTAAATAGAGCCAAGAAGTTGAACTCATCCTTGTTGAGACAAAAAAATGAGAGTTTTAATCACAAAATGAACTTGTAGAAAAGCACAGGAAAACTTGAAGGGGTGGTTTACTGGTACCCAGGTCTTTGAGAATAACATTCTAGGTTGTAAAATTAGCAAGAAGTTGGGAGAGGATTTACATTTCAAAGGAGCAGAGAAATAGTTTTTAATTGCAAGTATTTCTAAATAAATAACCCAAGAAAGGGGATGTCAGGGATGTAGAGCTAGCTGCAAAGCATTAAAAATTAGAAGCTGGAGAACTATAAGCCTACGTTTGTCAACTCTGAATAGTCATAACGTTCTAACTTAAATAATATTTGAGCTTCTTTATATCTGGAGCAGACAGTAACTTTCTTATGATTGTGAATCAGTAGTCTTTCAGGTAATTTACAAACTTTAAACATAGACTCTCAATTTTTGACAATAGCATATGTGTCATTTTTTAGAAATGAAAATCATTAGTCTAATATATTACTATTTCCAAATGAACAATTCAGCCAAAAGTAACCAGAAAATGTATGACAGAGAAGGTTTTTTTCTTTTTCTTTTTGTTTCCTTTTTCCCCCTGAGATTAGTATACATTATTGATAAAAAATAATAGTTGCCTTCTCAGATATGAAACTGTATAAAATAGTAAATGGATCTTAATTGCCATAATTATCTTTCTATTAATAGAGGTAAAGCACAAAGAGCAAGAAAATTTTCAG
>SJYC01057639.1:0-17265 GCA_006408675.1 Madoqua kirkii
GTCATCCCCTTCTCCTCCTGCCCCCAATCCCTCCCAGCATCAGAGTCTTTTCCCATGAGTCAACTCTTTGGATGAGGTGGCCAAAGTATTGGAATTTCAGCTTTAGCATCATTCCTTCCAAAGAAATTCCAGGGCCGATCTCCTTAAGAATGGAGTGGTTGGACCTCCTTGTAGACCAAGGGACTCTCAAGAGTCTTCTCTAACACCACAGTTCAAAAGCATCAATTCTTCGGTGCTCAGCCTTCTTCACAGTCCAACTCTCACATCCATACATGACCACAGGAAAAACCATAGCCTTGACTAGACGGACCTTAGTTGGCAAAGTAATGTCTCTGCTTTTGAATATGCTATCTACGTTGGTCATAACTTTTCTTCCAAGGAGTAAGCGTCTTTTAATTTCATGGCAGCAGTCACAGTGATTTTGGAGCCCAAAAAAATAAAGTCTGACACTGTTTCCACTGTTTCCCCATCTATTTCCCATGAAGTGATGGGACTGGATGCCATGATCTTCATTTTCTGACACTTGAGCTTTAAGCCAACTTTTTCACTCTCCTCTTTAACTTTTATCAAGAAGCTTTTTAGTTCCTCTTCACTTTCTGCCATAAGGGTGGTGTCATCTGCATATCTGAGGTTATTGATATTTCTCCTGGCAATCTTGATTCCAGCTTGTGCTTCTTCCAGTCCAGCATTTCTCATGATCTACTCTGCACATAAGTTAAATCAGCAGGGTGACAATATAGAGCCTTGACATACTCCTTTCCTATTTGGAACCAGTCTGTTGTTCCATGTCCAGTTCAAGCTGTGCTTCCTGACCTGCATATAGTTTTCTTAAGAGGCATCTTCACACCCAAGATAATCACGATGGTATGATCACTCACCTAGAGCCAGACCTCCTGGAATGTGAAGTCAAGTGGGCCTTAGGAAGCATCACTACGAACAAAGCTAGTGGAGGTGATGGAATTCCAGTTGAGCTCTTTCAAATCCTGAAAGATGATGCTGTGAAAGTGTTGCACTCAATATGCCAGCAAATTTGGAAAACTCAGCCGTGGCCACAGGACTGGAAAAGGCCAGTGTTCATTCCAATCCCCAAAAAAGCAATGCCAAAGAATGCTCAAACTACCATACAACTGCACTCATCTCACACGTTAGTGAAGTAATGCTCAAAATTCTCCAAGCCAGGCTTCAGCAATACGTGAACCACGAGCTTCCAGATGTTCAAGCTGGTTTTAGAAAAAGAAGAGGAAGCAAGATCAAATTGCTAACATTCGCTGGATCATTGAAAAAGTAAGAGAGTTCTAGAAAAACCTCTATTTCATCTTTATTGACTATGCCAAAGCCTTTGATTGTGTGGACCACAATAAACTGTGGAGAACTATCATAGACTCCAGCAATCCCATTCCTGGGTACATATCAGAAGGAAACAAAAACACTAATTCCAAAAGATACATTAAATATATACCTCAATTTCAGAGCAGCATTATTTATAGTGATTGTGATATGGAAGTAATCTGAGAGTCCATCCATCAGTAGATGAACGAGTAAAAGATGTGGGATATATACTTATACAGAATGAGTACTACTTGAGCCATTACAAAGAATAAAATTTTGCCATTTTTAACAACATGGATAGACCTGGAAGATATTATGCAAAGTGAAATAAGTCAATGAAAGACATCTGCATACTGTATGATATCACATATATGTGTAATCTAAATACAAAACAAAATAGTGAATATAACAGAAAAGAGACTCACAGATATAGTAGTTACCAGTGAGAGGGAAGAAAGAGGGAAGGGCAGGAAATGGGGAGGGGATTAAGAGGCATGAACTACTACATATAATATAACCACATCTCAAGGATATACTGTACACTTCAGGAATATTATACAAAGTAAAGTATAATCTATAAAAATTTTGAATCATTATGTTGTACACCTGCAACTAACTTTAAACAACTACTCCAGGAAGATTCCCTGGTGGAGGCCATGGTGACCCACGCCAGCATTCTTGTCTGGAGAATGCCATCTGGAGAATGCCATGGACATAGGAGCTGGCAGGCTACCGTCCATGGGGTCACACAGAGTACCATAAATCAACTATATCTCAATTTACAAAAAAGAATTAACACTAATTCTCTACAGACTCTTCCAGAAATTGAAGAGGCAAGACATCCTAATCCACTCTATGAGGGCAGCATTATGATGCCAAAGGTAGTAGACACAATAACTTCAAGAAAAGAAAACCACACTAATATATTATTTGATGTAGCAATCTTCAACAAACTACTGGCAAACCAAATTCACCAGCATATCAGAAAGATTATATACCAAGGCTACATGGGATTTATTCCTGGAATTAAAAGATGGGTCGACATATAAAGATGAATCAAGGTAATACAGTGTAATACTAAAATGAAAGAAAAAATGATCAGAAATGTATTAGTTAACTAATTTTGCAGACTGATGCAAAAAAACCCATTTGACAACATGCAAAATCCTCTCGTGATAAGTTCTTTGAGTTAAGAAGAAAGGAATTTGATCCATCCAGGGCACTGATACATATTATCTGATAAACTGGAAGAATTTTATCTAAAGAGGAATTTCTCCAGAAAAATATATGACCCAATCAAAAATGGGCCAAAGAACCAAACAGACATTTCTCCAAAGACATACAGATGGCTAACAAACACATGAAAAGATGCTCAACATCACTCATTATCAGAGAAATGCATATCAAAACCACAATGAGGTACCATTTCATGCCAATAAATGCTGGGGAGGGTGTGGAGAAAAGGGAACCCTCTTATTACACTGTTGGTGGGAATGCAAACTAGTACAGCCACTATGGAGAACAGTGTGGAGATTCCTTAAAAAACTGGAAATAGAACTGCCTTATGACCCAGCAAGACCACTGCTGGGCATACACACCAAGGAAACCAGAAATGAAAGAGACCCGTATACCCCAGTGTTCATCGCCGCACTGTTTATAATAGCCAGGACATGGAAGCAACCTAGATATCCATGAGCAGATGAATGGATAAGAAAGCTGTCTTACATATACACAATGGAGTGTTACTCAGCCATTAAAAAGAATAATTTGAATCCGTTTTAATGAGGTGGATGAAAGTGGAACCTATTATACAGTGTGAAGTAAGTCAGAAAAAAAAACACCAGTATAGTATACTAGCGCACATATATGGAATTTAGAAAGATGGTAACGATAACCCTGTATGCGAGACAGCAAAAAAGACATAGATGTATAGAACAGTCTTTTGGACTCTGTGGGAGAGGGTGAGGATGGGATGATTTGGGAGAATGGCATTGAAACATGTATATTATCATACGTAAGACGAATCACTAGTCCAGATTGGACGCATGATACATGATGCTCAGGGCTGGTGCACTGGGATGACCCAGGGGGATAGGATGCGGAGGGAGGTGGGTTCAGGGTTGGGAACACATGTACACCCATGGTGGATTCATGTCAATGTATGGCAAAACCAATACAACATTGTAAAGTAATTAGCCTCCAATTAAAATAAATAAATTTAAATTAAAAACAAATAAAGAGGAATTTAAGAGATTAAAATATTAGCTCAGAATTTTAGTAATATAGTTTCAGAGATTAGACCATATGGAGTATGCTCACCCATTAGTCATGAACATATAACTAACATGTGTATGGCTTAGGTTTAGATTTAACAAGCTATACAGATTCAGGGTCCTGAGAGTTTTATACATAATTCTAAAAAATAAAAAATCAATAAAACTCTTAAATATATATTTGTGTGTGTGTGTGTTTTGGGTATGAGAAGAGGAAAGGGCTTTAACAACAAAATGTTAAAAAAAAAAAAAGTAACTTTTCTTGCTTTATTTGAAGTGATTAACAATATAACCAAAATACAACCCCAAACTTCCATTTCCCACAGCATCAATTTCTAACACTGGCATAACTTAATTAAGAAGCCTGCAATCTTAGATGTGTTGCAGACTGACTTCCCTGGTGGCTCAGATGGTTAAGCATCTGTCTACAATGCGGGAGACCTGGGTTTGATCCCTGGGTCAGGAAGATCCCCTTGAGAAGGAAATGGCAACCCACTCCAGTATTACTGTCTGGAAAATCCCATGGACAGAGGAGCCTGGTAGGCTACATTCCATGGGGCTGCAGAGAGTCAGACACAACTGAGCGACTTCATACATAATACAAAACTGTATTAGTCTCCACTTTCTGTGCTTCTTAATTTCAGCATTTAAGATATCCCACAGTATGATAAAGAGTGGTATTAACAGATGCTGCCTGTCTATAAGTCTTTCCCCATGGCGGAATAATACACTTTATAGCCCTACAAAACTTAGTTCAAACATTTATCATGCTATCATTTAAACTAGAACTTATAGTGTTACTGATATCTGCAATATTATTATATGATTATGTTCTCTAGATTGCAATGTTACCATATGTTTCTAGTCGGTGAGCTCTTTGAAGGTAGGCAAAGTCTGTATTCCTCTACATGCCTTCTTTCAGGAAATGCTCATAAGAAACCTACCAAATTCCGGCACTCTGAGAATTCAAGGTGCACAAAGAAAAAACAAAAAGAAAAGCCTGCCCCAGGAACTCAATCCATAGGGAATGCTGGTCAGTAGATGCCAATACAGAGACAAGCCTAAGGTGATACTAGAACAAGCAAGCCGTGTTACCCCAGGCTGGGATGGGAACACTGAGGGGAGTCGTACTGCAGACAGTACAGAGCTGAGATGCCTTTCTTTATCTCTGTATGCCCAGAGCCGAGTACAATATTTTGCCTCTAGTGTGAGTGACAAGATGTTTCTAATGAGTAGCTCTACAGGGCTGCTACAACTCTTCTTGAGTTGAGAATAATCTGGAAATCTGCAAGCATTATGGGTGAGAAATTAATCATTTAACCTTTGCTGCAATTAAATCTAGCCTTTAAATCCTGGTTAACTCCCCCCATCTCTACCACCTCCCTGCCTTCAATTCCTCTCTCTCTTATTCTCTATCTTGTCAGATAAGGCCTTTCGGCAGCAGCTGCCAAAGTTTAAAGCTCTGACATTTGGAGGTCACAAGGAGGAGGTAAACACTGACCTAGCCACAGTCCCATTTCCAAGTTCCTGGTAGCTACAGTCAGCTTTAAAAACTGACTCTCCTATAGATCAGAGTTCATTTCAGGATCTAATGGGTTACAAACGTGGTACTACAGCTTTAAATTAAAAAACAAAACAAAAAACAAAACCCCAGAAACTCTGCAAATGCTCACCACAGAACACATTCTCATTACACTTTTAAGTTTCAACATTACATACATTTTACTGTTTTTGTTTATATATATTTTTTTAAAAGTTGCTTGTCACAGTTCAGATTGAGGACTGACAGCAAGAAGAGTGTGTGATTTTTAATTACTGTAATGATACAGCCTTGTGACAGGTAAAAACAGTGTACCTGATATATAATAACATTACGAAAGAAATTTGAAACAATGCATCATAACCCACAGCAAAGAACTAGTTTAGTTGGATTATTAGGGTTGAGCAGAAAAATAAAACTATTACACAAATTATCATCAGTGTATTCGACTACTTGAGCTAAAAAAACATGTTAAGGAAAGTCTATCCTTATGCTCTAGCAATCACTTGGCTGATTATCACCAGATAGCTTTATAGAAAATGAACTTCCTCTTATAACCCTCAATTCCTGCAGTAAGAAATAACTGCTGTAGGAAACATCAGCACTATCAATCTACGCAGCTGAAAATGCTTTCCTCAACTGATATAATCCTTATTTTAATAAAACCCTATCACCCATGTGACAGCTTTTCTTCTGGTATTAGCAGGCATGAAAGGGTGACAATGGTCTCCATGGGCTTGGTCCAGTACCCAGCTGTTTCCTGAATGAATAACAGTAGGAGAAAGGAAAAAGAAAACTTACAAAAAAACGTGATCAAGTTCACCTTCTGAAACTGTCATCTGAATGAGCAGTAAAGCTTGTAAATTAAATGAACTAAATCGATGCACCAGCTGCCCATCTAGGCCTTTACAACTTGTACTGTCTTTAAAGGCTTCCCTGATGGCTCAGACGGTAAAGCGTCTACCTGCAATGCAGAAGATCTAGGTTCCATCCCTGGGTTGGGAAGATCCACTGGAGAAGGAAATGGCAACCCACTCCAGTGTTCTTGCCTGGACTTTTCACTTTCATGCATTGGAGAGAGATTTCCCAATACTCCCAACCACCAAACATGTAGAGCTTCCCCCATTATCAGCATCCCCCACCAAGAGTGATACTGTTTTTTTTTTTAAACAATTCTTGAACCTACACTGACACATCAGTATCAAAGTACCTAGCTTATATTAGGGTTCACCCTTGGTATTGTATATTCTGTGGGCTTTGACATATATATGACTACATGCATCCATCATTATGGTATATTGAGTATTTTCATTGCCCTAAAAAAAAAAATCCTCTGTGCTCCTCCTATTCAACCCTCTTGCACCAAACATGGCAAGCACTGATCTTTTTACTGTGTCCACATTTTCCTACAATGTCGTAGAATCAGACGTCTTTCAGACTGGCCTCTTTCATTTAGTGACAGGCATTTAAGTTTCCTCCACATCCTTTCACAGCTTGATAGCTCATTTGCTGAATAATATTCCATGCTCTGGATGAATGACAATTTATTCATTCACTTGTGAAAGGACATCTTAATTATTTCCAAGTTTTGGCAGTTACGAATAAAGCTGCTATAAATATCATGTTTTTTTATTCTATCATATCAAGTACCTAAAAGGTAAGTGGCAAGATTTTAAATAAATGTATAAATTCAGGACTACTACTTTGCATTTTCCCCCTACTAAAACCCTAGGAGCAGACATGAGTGACCATTTGTTACAAAGGCAAACACACACTTTTCTATAATCTTTTACTTACAATAACAGATGTGCTATGTATGCTGTGCTATGCTTGGTCGCTCAGTCATGTCTGACTTTCTGCGACCCCATGGACTATAGCCTGCCAGAGCACCTCTGTCCATGGAGATTCTCCAGGCAAGGATACTGGAGTGGGTTGCCATGCCCTCCTCCTCTTTCCCAACCTGGGATTGAACCCAGGTTTCCTGCACTGCGGGTGGATTGTTTATCGTCTGAGTCACCAGGAAAGCACGTGCTAGACAGTTCTAAGAACTTCATACACACACATTCACATAGTTGTTTTTAACAACAAAAATGATGGAGATTTAGGAAGTGTACAAACATTATACAACAGTTACACTGGGGAACTCCCATTTTACTGAGTACTATAAAATGAATTAATCTGTTTTTCTTCATTCATAAAGTTACTTAAGTATGACCCACTAATAAGAGGGAGAGAGTGTTAAGACAGAAAGAGTTCACAACCTCATAGAAGCAAAAATAGACAAACAAAAGCTAAGTAAGTGAGTAAGGTAATTTCAGTGACAGGGGGAAGATAGGAACGTGAAAAATAAGAATAGCATACTGTGTTAGGGTGGTGCTGTTTAGGCTGGGTGGTCTGGGAAACATCTCTGAGAAAGTGATATATTCAAGAAAGAACATATTCAAAATTCAGCTTTGCTGTACAATTAACTTGAGATGAGGGAGATAATGAAATACACTCCTGGGAAAAATGTATTCCTTTTAAAATCCCCAACCTCATTTGAAATAGTACAGTTAATCCAAAAAATTAAATCCACAGCTGTGCTTATTTTGGATACCTACCAAGATACTTGTTTCATGATCATGTGAACAAAATCTGCACTGGAAAAACTTTTGCTTTCATATACTCTTGATTATTTTGGAACAACTGCTTCAAATTTTACTTTATAATCTGCCATATACACTATTAATTAAATCTTGAAAAAAAAAAAAGCAACTACATGTTGGGAAAAAAAAAACCCAATTTATAACACAACTTTTGCCTAAAACAGCATTAAAGAGTAAAAAATTTTTCATTAAGAAAAATTAAGATGACATTTCAAATATCAATAGTCATATATTCTATATCTGAGTTTACTATATATCTTCAAAAGACTTATACTTGATGACAGACTTTTCTATAAATTATCCGGGCAGTAAAGGTTACTGCTAAGTTTTTTCTGCTAGTTTATAAAAAACGTAAAGGCTGATTTGCTTGCTTTTGTAGAACTGTACGACTCTGTTAAAACATAATTTTATTTCGTACCAACAAATCAATTAAGACGCAGATTCAAAGATTTATCAAGTATGTCCTTTGCTCCATAACTGTGCTAGGTGCTTATACTTTCATACCAGCATGAGTGAAACAAAACAAGCATGGAAGAAACATGTTTCCCTGGAAGAAAGTTGAAGTTAAATGACTTAAGCAAGGTCACAACTGTAAAAGTAGTAGACAGAAGCTATCTGAATTCAAACCTGGGCTTTCAGATACCAAGTTCTGAGCTTCTTCCACAACTATTCTCTTTGTATTTTTCTCAAGTATGCTTTAATATGATGCTAGTGATGTCAATTCCTACAGCTGAAGATTTGGCTGAAGAGTTTCAATATGACTGAAAGAACGTATTTTTACCTACTAACATGTTTTGTAACACTGTTTTTGCACAATAAACACTGACAGGTCATGCAAAATTCAATCTATTTTTAATCTACCTCTTACCTTCCTGCTAGCTATCAGTAGGTTCCAACCTTTTCTCCCGAAGAAGTATATAGACAAGAAAGAATCAGTCAATTTATATTAAAATCAGAAACCAGAAATCAACTGACCCAGTTGAATGGTATAAATTCAATAAACTAACATAGATCAGAAATCCAGAATTAGAAAGGACAGTAAACTACTTTAGTGCTCAATGCACAACCATGAATCTGAAAACCCTTGTCAAATATCACTAGAAGCAGAAAAAGGTGCACCAAGTTGTCTCAGAGAACTGAAAACAGAACCTACAGGACAGAGTGATGAAGAAAGCAGCTTGAGTTAAGGCTTTATAAGAGCCTGGAGCCCAAATGTTTTTGATTCATCTCTTTTAGTTCACTCTATGACAACAATTTCTCCTGTTTCTGTCATTCTTCTGTAATGAATTTCAGCATGTAACTGCCTAACTCTAACATGCCCCTTAAAAACGACTTCTACTCTAATTCAAAAACCACATGAACCCCAGTGTTCATTCACGGCAGCACTATTTACAACAGCCAAGACATGGAACCAACCTAAATGCCCATCAACAGAGGAATGGATAAAGATGTGGTGTATCACACACACACACACACACACACACACACACACACACACGCATGCACGAATACTACTCAGTCATAAAAAAGAACGAAATAATGCTATCTGCAGCAACATGATGGACTTAAGGATTAGGATAGTGACTGAAGTCAGTCAGAATGACAAATACCATATGATATCTATCTATTATATGTATGATCTAAAATATGATACAAATAAACATTTATGAAACAGAAACAGACTCACAAACAGAAGAGAAATGTATGGTTACCAAAGGGGAAAGGTGGTGGAGGAAGGATAAATTAGGAAGCTAGAGTTAGCAGATTCATACTATTATGTATAAAGCAGATAAACAACAAGGTCTCCTATACAACACAGAGAACTATATTCAATATTCTGTGATAAATCATAATAAAAGAATATGAAAAACAGTAGATATATGTATAACTGAATTACTTTTCTATACACCAGAAACCAACACAACATTGTAAATCAACTATACTTCAATTAAAAAAAACAAACAACTTTTTCTGCTTATCAACACTACCTTTTATCCTCTAATTCACTATAAATAAACTGTTTGGGAGGTAGTATAATAGTATCAGCACAACAGATGAAAACTGAAATCAAAAAAATAATTTAAAAGCCTCAAAATATGTTTTAGACAAGAATACATTTTGTGAATGCATCAGAGAGGCACTTACTCACAATTTAATAAGTTGCTAATTACTAGCTTGAATTATGCACTATTTCTTTTTATCTTCATGTTAAATTATAATGCTAATATACTAGTACTGTGCAAAAGAACTATGATGATAGAAGGGTACTGCATTAACATCTACACTGTCCAATACCTGAGCCACAGGCCACATGTGAACTACTAAGCACTTGAAATATGGCAAATGTATTTGAGAAGATTTTTTGTTTAATTTTTATTAATTTAAATGCAAATATTCACCTATCGCTAGTGGGTACCCTAGCTAGATCAACTTTATATAAACAGGAATCACAGATTATTTACATTAAGGATGGCTTCAGTTAAATAGTTCATACCTTTAGGACAGAAGCACACAGAATGGGAGGATGAAAATAATTTATATTGGAAAGAGAAATTCTGGTCTGATCAAATGAGCATATTTTCAATGATAAAGAGATACAGAATTCATTCTACAAATTAGTAAATAAGCAATCAAGCCTATCTTTGACCAAAAATTTTCAATAGTCACTTCAACTGTTACTATGTCCATAAGTTTGTTCTTTCACATATTATAATTCATTAAACAATTGATGCTTACAAAATTAGGTTCTTCATTATCAGAATATCATTTCAAAGAATACATTTAATACATTTTAAAGAGTGATTTTGATCATTATATTTGAATACTGTCAAGTGGTAAACTTACTTTTTAAGAGTATATGGTACATATACATATCAAAAAAAAAAAAAGACAGCAGTTTTATAGCAGAACTCAGTATGTATATTAGTAAACTGGATTTCCAAGGCCAAAGTAACTTTTGGATTTTGAGCATGATAACCTTAGACAGCAGCTTATTTTAAAAATCTAGTTCTGACAACTAGCTCCTTATATACTAGCAAAGCTGGAATATAAGTGAATCTAAGAATACCTTACCTTTCAGAATCTATGTCCTAAAATTAACTTTCAAATAAAAGGATAAATATATTATCATATATCCTAAGAGCTTATTCTTTTTTAAATGTAAGTTTTTACATCTTGAAAATTTGTTGTACAAAAAAATTGTTTAAAAATGGATTAGAAAGTATGAAAAAAAAATTTAAAAACCTTGAAAGAGAAAATAAAGTACAAACAGTATACAGTTTACCTAAGAGTGCTTTCCTTCCTTGTTTTTGGTGCTAGGCTTTAAAAAACAGTCTGTTTTAGCTAACCAACTTCCTTACCTTTCAAACATTCTTGAATATCTTCTGACAGTTTACTGAATTTCTGTCCTCTCTCTTCCTCTCAACTGCCTTACTGAATCATGGTGAAAAATATCCTTACAATTGTAAACCCAATGATCTTTAACATTCCTATTACATCACCTCGTAATATCTCTGACCATACCTTCTGGAAACATTACTTCGGTTTCTTTCACTTCTGTGGTCAGTCTCTACTTTCTCTTTAAATCTTTATTTTTTAGGAGGTTAGTTCCCAATATATGTTCTCTTTGAGACTTCACTGAAGCCACCGGAACCCCGGGATCCCAAACCTCTGGCCCATGGACAGGTACTGTCTGTAGCATGTTAGGAACTGGGCAGAGCAGCAGCAAGTGAGCAGCGCAGGAATGATGACGCTTCATCTGTATGCACAGCCGCTCCCCACTGCTCACATTACTGCCTCCTGTCAGGCCAGCAGAAGCATTAGATTCTCACAGGATTGCAAACCCCACTGTGAGGGACCTAGGTTGCCACACAAAAATTGTCTAAAATTGCCTTTCATGAAAACAGTCCTTGGTGCCAAAAAGATTGGGGACAGATGCACTGGACTTCAAATATCTCCAAAATCACTGCAGATGGTGACTGCAGCTATGAAATTAAAAGACGCTTACTCCTTGGAAGAAAAGTTATGACCAACCTAGATAGCACATTAAAAAGCAGAGACATTACTTTGCCAACTAAGGTCCGTCTAGTCAAGGCTATGGTTTTTCTAATAGTCATGTATGGATGTGAGAGTTGGACTGTGAAGAAGGCTGAGCGCCGAAGAATTTATGCTTTTGAACTGTGGTGTTGGAGAAGACTCTTGAGAGTCTCTTGAACTGCAAGGAGATCCAACCAGTCCATTCTGAAGGAGATCAGCCCTGGGATTTCTTTGGAAGGAATGGTGCTAAAGCTGAAACTTCAGTACTTTGGCCACCTCATGCAAAGAGTCGACTCATTGGAAAAGACTCTGATGCCGGGAGGGATTGAGGGCACGAGGAGAAGGGGACGACTGAGGATGAGATGGCTGGATGGCGTCATGGACTCGACGGACGTGAGTCTGAGTGAACTCCAAGAGATGGTGATGAACAGGGAGGCCTGGCGTGCAGCGATTCATGGAGTCTCCAAGAGTCGGACACGACTGAGCGACTGAACTGAACTGTCCTTTCAAGGGGATTCGGGGCTACACAGGAGTAGGACACATGAGTTTAGTCTGTTGGCCTTCCCCATAAATGACTTGAAACTCAGAGTTGATTTGATTTGGAATCCTCAAATATTCCAAATTTTAATACTCTGAAAAGCTGTATTAAGGACATCTAAGAATTATAAGATGTTCATACTACCTTACAATTATGCTCATTTCACATACGAGCAAGGTGATACTCAAGATACTTCAAGGTAGGCTTCAAAAGTACATGAACCAAGAACTTTTAGATGTACTAGCTGGATTTAGGAAAGGCAGAGGAATCAGAGATAAAAGTTGTCAACATGTGTTGGATCATAGAAAAAGGGAATTCCAGAAAAATATCTACTTTGGCTTCATTGACTATGCTATAGCTTTTGACTGTGTGTAGAAGTCACTCAGTCATGTCCAGCTCTTTGCGACACCACGGACTGCAGTCCACCAGGCTCCACTGTCCATGGGGATTCTCCTGGCAAGAGTAATGGAGTGGGTTGTCATGCCCTCCTCCAGGGGATCTTCCCAACCCATGGATCGAACCCGGGTCTTCCACACGGTAGGTGGATTCTTTACCGACTGAGCCACCAGGGAAGTCCCAAAGATACAGGCTGCAGATTGGTGGTGGTGGTGGTGGTTTAGTCATTAAGCTGTGTCTGCCTCTTTGACCCCATGGACTTTAGCCTGCCAGGCTCCTATGTGCATGGAATTCTACAGACAAGACTACTGGAGTGGGTTGCCATTTCCTTCTCCAGGGGAATCTTCCTGACCCAGGAATTGAACCCAGGTCTCCTACACTAGAGGCAGATTCTTGACTGTGTAGATTACAACAAACTGTGGAAAATTCTTAAAGAGATGGGAATACCATACCACCTTACTTGTCTCCTGAGAAACCTGTATGCAGGACGAGAAGTAACAGTTAATCCAGACATTGTGGTGGTTTAGTCATTAAGCTGTGTCTGCCTCTTTGACCCCATGGACTTTAGCCTGCCAGGCTCCTATGTGCATGGAATTCTACAGACAAGACTACTGGAGTGGGTTGCCATTTCCTTCTCCAGGGGAATCTTCCTGACCCAGGAATTGAACCCAGGTCTCCTACACTAGAGGCAGATTCTTGACTGTGTAGATTACAACAAACTGTGGAAAATTCTTAAAGAGATGGGAATACCATACCACCTTACTTGTCTCCTGAGAAACCTGTATGCAGGACGAGAAGTAACAGTTAATCCAGACATGGAACAACAGACTGGTTCAAAATTGGGAAAAGAATACATCAAAGCTCCACTACATTGTCACCGTGCTTATTTAACTTATATGCAGAGAACATCATGCGAAATGCCAGGCTGGATGACTCACAGGCTGGAATCAAGATTTCCGGGAGAAACAACAACCTCAGATATGCAGATGATACCACTCTAATGGCAGAAAGAAAAACTAAGATCATGGCATCTGGTCCCATCACTTCATGGCAAACAGAAGGGGAAAACATGGAAAGTGACAGACTTTATTTCCTTGAGCTCTGAAATCACCGTGGATGGTTAACTGTAGCCAGGAAGTTAAAAGATGCTTGATCCTCAACAAACCTAGGCAGCGTATAAAAAGCAGAGACATCACTTTGCCAACAAAAGTCCATATAGTCAAAACTATGTTTTTTCCACTAGTCGTGTATGGATGTGAGAGTTGGACAATAAAGAGGTTGAGTGCCAAGGAACAGATGCTTTTGAGCTGTGGTGCTGGAAAGATTCCTGAGAGTCCCCTGGACAGCAAGGAGATCAAACCAGTCACTAAAATGTTCATTAGAAGAACTAATGCTGAAGCTCCAATACTTTGGCCACCTAATGCGAAGAACCATCTCACTGGAAAAGACCCTGATGCTTGGAAAGATTGAGGGCAGGAGAAAAAGGGGGTGACAGATGATGAGATGGCTGGATGGCAACAATGGACAGGAGTTTGAACAAACTCCAGGTAATAGTGAAGGACAGGGAAGTCTGGAGTGCTGCAGTTCAGCGGTTGCAAAGAGTTGGACATGACTTAGCCACTGAAAAACAATAGCTTTTTCAGAGACCACCGGCTGAATTTCTACTTTTGTGGAATTGTGGGCAATCAGCTAATTCTTTCAAAGGAGTAACACAGAGCTGCTGAAAAAACACAAAGAAAAGAAAATATGAACTACTAACCTTTGAAATTCTGACCTGCTGTGCATGGTACCACCCACCTCTCCAGACAGGTTAACATCTCGGTATGTACCTATAAGATGCTCACTGCCTAACAAATATACAGGAAATACCACTTTTTCAAATAAAAACCTCCTTTGACAATGAATACACTATCTGAACTCATTTAATGACAACTTGAATATTAAACTTGTTTACCACAGGTTCACTTCCAAGGGCTACCTATCCTGAATGCTGTTGAAAACTCCTCATCTTACCCTTAGTGTTGATCACCTTGCCATGCATGCACGAAGTACACAGGCATGGATGCATAGACTTAAGCTGCCTCATCAAGTTTTCACGATCATAAAAATAAGACGTGGTCATCATATATAATGTGGAGAGAAAAGAGAAGAGGGGAAAGATCACTTGTGTGCACCTGTCATCCAGGGTTAATATTTCTCATTTTTATCTTCTTCCAGGTCTATCTTAACAAAAAGCATTCAACCAGTCATGTGGTTCAAGAAACTAGGAGGAAAATTCTAAGAAGAACAGAAAAGAAGGAAAAAAAAAAAAAAAGAAAGAAAGATTAAAAGACTCATAATACCTGGAAATAGTACAATAAACACTGGAGGAGAATGAATAGTTTCACTTAGTGAGGCACTTTTTCAATTATCTGATTATCTCATGGAACTCTCAAAAGGCTTTATAATCATAATTTCTGTGAGAAAATTCACAGAGTTTCAAACAAACCACACACAGAATTTCAAACTAACAAACCCCAAATCTCATTGCTGATACAGAGCCAGGGTTTTTTTTTTTTTTTAATCCAGATCCTAAGCATTTACCATCTAAAGTTTACTACCACTATGGAAGAAAATGTAAGAATGATCTTTATACTAGGTTTGGGGCACAGACAGGTTACGATGCAATTTCTTTTAAACATAAAAAGATAATTTTCATGGGCAGCACAGAAAAGGTAGCCAAATCATTTTATTTGGGTAATAATAGTGGTAACAAAAGAACAGCAACTGTATCCAAAAAAGCCGTATTACAATTGCATTTATGAACACAGAAATTTTATAAAAGATGAACATCTGAATTTTACCTCTTAATAAAAGAATAATTCAGTTGAGTCAAATGTGCTTTATCCTAGGAATACAATAATAGCTTGATACTTGGAAGGCTTTAAAATAACAGCCACATGATTAGGGTCATAAGAAAAGCCATATAATTAACAAAAAGAAAAAAAAAGGCATCAGAAGAACTCAGTATGCCTTGTTGATAAAACATTTATGACTTCAACACCAGAGGTTACCCACTGTTGGTGCATATATGTATTTCTAATGAAATGCTTCATACACACAGCTTTAAGAGCCATTTTTATACAGAGTTCATTTTTATACAATATACTTCTCTGTCCTTTTTTTTTTTTTTAATATATAAAGTGTAGTTGCCACTAGAGCAAGCTCATTTCATGTGCAGAGAACATGATAGGGGGAGGTAGAAAAATGAATCGCAATTCTCTTTTCTGGGTTTTAATATTCTGGTCTACAGCCACCAAGGAACAAAGTAAAGAATTCTGTTCATCATTTTGGACTTACCTAGAGCTCACTTACCCAGAGATTTCAAAACGTGGTCAATCACAAGAGTACAACACAAAAATTACCATCCGCGAACAAAGACAGATACTTTCAAATGAGCTGCTTCCATTTTTTCTTGGCTACATTAAAATTATGAATCATGTAGGTGTGCTACACTGTGAGTCACGTGAGTCAGGTAAGTTACTATTCAACTGTAGCCTGCTTACTGCTGTTCATGCTCTTTTCCAGGAAAAGGCAAAAGTGCATTTGAAAAGTACAAAATTCTAAGTTATATGAAAGATAATGTGGTGCTAGAGACTAGGAGGAAAAAAAAGATTTTGGAATTCCCTGAAAATCATGAAAATGTCTTGTAGCATCTAAATTTTTCTTCCCAAGATTGAGTATTGATCAATCTTAATCTGAGGTTTGATCATATCTCAAAGTAAAAAAATGACCATAATTTGTAGAGTCATAAAATTAAAGTTTCAGTTAATGATCAGACAACTGACTATATCAAAAACATACAGGTGTGTATTAAAAAGAAACTTCTACATTAAAAGAAAAATCACCTGAAGGAAAGATTCTCTCATAGGTGGTTTTAAGATGGAATATGAATTAGAATCATCCAGGGAGCTTCATAAAAATGTATTTACCCAGGACCCACGCATGAAGCTTCTCATTCACTAGTCTAAGACGGGGACAGTGTATACATATTTTGTAAAAAGCTGCCTAGATAATTCCAATTGCATCCTAGTGATGGCTAAGAATCATTGCTCTCTATGTCTATTGATAAAGTTGAACTGCATGACACTGCCAATGTAAGGTTTCCCTTTTTATATACAAAAATAGCAATTGCATATGATTCATCTGATAGAAAGGGCCAAGGATTAAAAACAGCCAACACTGTATGACTTTGCACCAGGCACTAAGTTCTTTATACTTGTTTCTGAAAGCCTGGTAACACCAGGCAACAGATGAGCAAAAATAAACCCAAACTTCGCATGACGAGGTGAGGGGGCAGAAGGGCAGCTGAGACAGAAGACGAACTGAGTTAGAGATGAGGCCACAGGGCAAATTACTGTTATGACTGGGATAAACAATGGGGTAGGAGTTCCCCGTGGTCCAGTGGTTAGGGTTCTGCACTTGCTAGGACCTGGGACTCTTTGTTGCAGTGCCTACACCTGGACAAAT